>CM048745.1:232900072-233097572 GCA_026315105.1 Locusta migratoria
GAGTATTGCTGCCCAGTGTGGGATCCGTATCAGGTGGGTTTGACGGAGGACATCGGAAGAGTTCAAAGAAGGGCCGCCCGTTTTGTATTGTCACGATACACGGGAGACAGCGTTACGGAAAAGATACAGGATCTTGGATGGGAATCATTACAACAACGGCGCTTATCACTGCGTGGGCTACTTATAAAAACTCCAATCGCCAACATTCTCCTCCGAATGCGAAAACATATTGTTGACTCCCACTTACATAGGTAGAAAAGATCACCAGAATAAAATACGAGAAATCAGAGCTCGAACAGAGAGATTCAGGTGTTCTTTCTTCCGGCGCGCTATTCGAGAATGGAATGGTTCATGAATAGTATAAAGATGCCAGAATGAAACTTTCACTCTGCAGGGGAGTGTGCGCTGATATGAAACTTCCTGGCAGATTAAAATTATGTGCCGGAGCCGGGACTCGAACCTGGGACCTTTACCTTTCGCGGGCAAGCGCACTTCCGACTGTGCTATCCCGACACGACTCACGATGCCGCCTCACAACTTTACTTCCGCCAGGTCCCAGGTTCGAGTCCCGGTACCGGCACACAATTTTAATCTGCCAGGAAGTTTCATATCAGGGCACACTCCGCTGCAGAGTGGAAGTTTCATTCTGGAAACATCCCTTAGGCTATGGCTAAGCCATGTCTCCACCATATCCTTTCTTCCAGGACTGCTAGTCTTGCATGGTTCGCAGGAGAGCTTCTGTTGGAAAGTTTGGAAAGTTGGAGTCGAGGTACTAGCGGAAGTAAAGTTGTGAGGCGGCATCGTGAGTCGTGTCGAGGTAGCACAGTCGGTAGTGCGCTTGCCCGCGAAAGGCAAAGGTCCCAGGTTCGAGTCCCGGTTTCGGCACACAATTTCAATCTGCCAGGAAGTTTTAGTCTAAAGGTGGTTCGATGAACCCTCTGCCAGGCACTTGAATGTGATTTGCAGAGTATCCCGTGTAGATGTAGAATAGTGAACGGTAGCGACGGACGTTTGCTACGTCGGTACACAGTGAGGCGGGCGGCTGCGGCGCGCTTCCGGCGTGGTCCTTCCTGATTGCGGCGCGAGCAGCAGGAAGCAGTAGGAAGCGGTAGGCGGTTCGCGTCCTCGTGACTGACCTTTGGCGAGGTGCGGCCGCAGGTCGGCCGTCGCCTGTCGCAGGCACTCTCCGAAGGCGGGGTCGCCGCGACGGCACACCGGCACGTAGCTCGCTGCAACACACAATGCCTCAAATCAACACACCACTGGCGTACACATCGACAAGGAGAGGGTCTCACATAAGAGATCACCGATCTCCATCAAATTCCGCAAGCACTTTCTATGTTTTATCTTATATAGACAAACAACACTGTGTGTGGGACGTATGACTAACCAATGCGTTAGGACAATTTGGCGGGATATGGCATCAGACAATCGACTCGAGTGTCTTTGTTAACAGTACATCACCGAAATGCCTTTCATGGACTCGTAAGCAAATCGGTTGAACTCAATCGAGGCTTGATCATTTGTAACCCGCCTGACGGAAAGAATCGAATGTGATACAGACCGCACGAAGCCGTGGACCCAACTTGTCAACATGGCGCTGTGTAAACTGGTGGGGGCTCCATAATGGTGAGTCCTGTTTTGCAAGGAATCATTGGAAATATTCGTCTACTTGGAAACTATTTGCAGCCGTTCGTGGACCTCATTTCCTGAGACAGCGATGGAATCTTTAAGGATGACAATGCGTCGCGTCATCGAGCTACTCTTGACAGAAGTCAGTTGCGGCACAAAATCTTGTACCGGCAAAATTTTCGTAATTGTGTATCTCTATGGTTGTTTGTGGAATAGTAATGATTTAATTATTACTTAGCTGGAAGAGTGCAAAAATCATAACAACTTATATAAAAATTGAAGTGTTTGTGCCTATATTTCACTCTCAGTGAAATATAGGCACAAACACTTCAATTTTTATATAAGTTTTTATAAGTTTATATAAGTTTTTATATAAGCAGCCAAAACTACACATCGCAGACGAATAGTGTTTGTATGTGGTAGTAGCTATCAGTCTCCCATTGTGCACTATGGTGATAGAGACTTGATAACGATAACGGGATGGAAGATATAGCAGTTGAGTTACCGACGTATATAAAATTCTACGTGTGGCTGTCAATGTTTTGCTCTTCAGCAAAAACTACACAGTGCAGACGAACGATCTCTGTCTTTAATTCTCTCCATAATTGACGGACTGAGACACGTCTGATAAAATTTGTAGGAGGAAGGAAGTACCAGAAGCTGTATAGAAATTATTTATTTAGTTGTGGCGAGCGGTTTCGGTACTTCAATTACATCATCTTCAGGCCCCTAGCCGAACAAGACAAATATATAACAATAATAATACTGTCAACCAACAAATGCGTTAAAAAGTCGATGAATAAAACTGTTAATCAATAAACGTATCATATATAAGATAAAAATATTGTCCAACAATAAGCATTTTACAAGGTCACTATCTAACAGATCAGTTTGAATTACGTCATAAAATGGGACTTCGCCTCTCGGTTTTTTTTTTCTTTTTTAATAAAACAAATATAGGATTAGATTAGATTAATACTTGTTCCATAGATCATATATACCACATTTCGTAATGATGTGGAACGTGTCAGTTTGTCTATACTTGACAATCAATATTTTAAGGATTTTTTTTTAATTTTTATCTAAAAATTCATCTACATTGTAGAAGGAGTTGCCATTCAGAAATTCCTTTAATTTCTTTTTAAATACTAGTTGGCTATCTGTCAGACTTTTGATGCTACTTGGTAAGTGACCAAAGACTTTTGTGGCAGTATAATTCACCCCTTCCTGAGCCAAAGTTAGATTTAACCTTGAATAGTTAATATCATCCTTTCTCCTAGTGTTCTAGCTATGCACACTACTATTACTTTTGAAATGGGTCGGATTGTTAATAACAAATTTCATGAGTGAATATATACAGGGTGTTTCACTAAGTGTCTTTGCCTCTGTAACTTATAAAATAATAGGTGACGGGAAGTTTTAATGCGGTAGGTCAACACAAGAAATGTTACACTTTCTGCGGAGCTATGAACATAGTTTATTGTATCATTTTCCAAAGAGTTACAGCACAAAGATATATTTTTTTAAATGGAACAATAGTTTTTTTCTATCGTGCATTGGATTCGTTGAAACCAGCTGTGTCCAAATCAATTTAAATTACATTCCTATCACTGTTAGTTTGGGAGCTACAACCCTTCAAAGTTTAGGGGGCGGAGGCTACGACAGCGTAGCTAACTGGCTGGTGGTCATGAGACAGTGGGCCGCGCCCCAGGGGATAGCCACTCGGCCACTCAGCTACGCTATCGCAGCCTCCGCCCCCGGAACTTTGAAGGGTTGTAGCTCCCAAACTAACAGCGATAGGAATGTAGTTTAAATTGAATTGGACGCAGCTGGTTTCAACGAATCCAATGCACGGTAGAACAACCTATTGTTCCATTTTAAAAATTATATCTTTGTGGTGTTACTCTTTGGAAAATAATACAATAAACTATGTTCATAGCTCCGCAGAAACTGTAAAATTTTTTGTGTTAACCTACCGAATTAAAATTTCCCGTCACCTATTATTTTATAAGTTACAGAGGCAAACACACTTAGTGAAATACCCTGTATATTGTGAACCTACAGTGAGGATCCCTAGACCCATAAATAAATGTCTGCAGGATGCTCTTGGGTGGACTCCAGCAATTATTCTGATTACACGCTTTTGTGCAATGAATACTTTTTTACTCAATGTTGAATTGCCCCAGAACATGATCCCAAATGAAAGCAGTGAATGAAAATAGGCGTAATAAGCAAATTTACTGAGATGTATATCACCAAATTTTGCAATGACTCTGATAGCATAAGTAGCTGAACTCTAAAACGTTTCAGGAGGTCTTCAATATATTTCTTCCAATTCAGTCCCTCGTCAATGCAAACACCTAAAAATTTTGAATATTCTACCTTAGCTACAGATTTGTGTTCAAAGTCTAAATTTATTAATGGTGTCATGCCATTTACTGTATGAAACTGTATGTACTGGGTTTTGTCAAAGTTTAATGAGAGTCCATTTGTAGAGAACAACTTGTAACTTTCTGGAAGATATCATTTACAATTTCATCAGTTAATTCCTGTTTGTCAGATGTGGTATCATCAGCAAAAAGTACTAGCTTAGCATCTTCGTGAATGTAGAATGGCATGACGAGGGAGTTACGAGGAGAGGGTCTCTCATCAGAGATCACCGATCTCCATCAAATTCCACATGCATTTTCTATATTTTATCTTATATATAAAAACTGCGGTGTTTGTGCCTACATTTCACTCTGCATCCAAAACTACACATCACAAACGAATAGTGTTTGTATGCGGTAGTAGCTATCAGTCTCCCCTTGTGCACTATGGTGGTAGAGTGTGGACAACGATAACGGGGTGGAAGATAAGCAGTTGAGTTACCGACGTATATAAAATTCTACGTGTGGGTTTCAATGTTTTGTTCTTCAGCAAAAACTACACAGTGGGGACGAACGATCTCTCTGTGTTTAATTCTCTCTATAATTGATGGACTCAGACAAAGCTGATAAGATTTTGTAGGTGGAAGGAAGTACCAGAAGCTGTATAGAAATTATTTATTCAGTTGTGTCGAGCGGTTTCGGTGCTTCAATTACATCATCTTCAGGCCCCTAGCCGAACAAGACAAATATAACAATAATAATACGTTCAACCAACAAATGCATTACAAAGTCGATGAATAAAACTGTTTATCAATAAACATGAGACTTATAAGATAAAACTATTGTCCAACAATAAACATTTTACAAGGTCACTATGTAACATTAGTGTCAGTTGCATCATGAAATGGGATTTCCCCCATTTTTATATAATAGAAAGTGATCGTGAAGGAAATCAAATAGCAATAAAGGGAATGTACAAATTACTACGTGTTCTTAAAGTGATACTATAATACAATTTATACACACAAAGACGTTATTGTTAAAATGGCCCATTTTTGCAACATTCAGGAAAGGTAACATTAACATATAGCATTTTACGCTATCCACTAGAGAATAGTACGTACGGATTCCATATTCTTTAACATGGGTCCTATACATCTAGGAGGCAATGTTAGAAAGCGTTAACTGAAATACCGGAAGGTTAATTCGTCAGAGTCATTGTGTTATGAAACCTACACACAGAAGTCGATATCTAACCAACAATCCTAAGTAGTAAAGTTTATATATATATATATATATATATATATATATATATATATATATATATATATACGATGTCCATGTACAAAAGTCTTTTGAGAAAATACTGTGTCAACATAGGCCTAAGTGACCGAAAAGGGGGAGAGGAATGGGGGAAGAAATCAATTATAACTATGTGGTTTGTCATTGTACGTCTATATGCTAGAGGAGTGTTTATCCAATGTGAAGAATCCCCCCTAGGGTATTAATGTTAGTGCTGTCCGTAGGTGAGTTTACCTTAGTTTAAGTAGTTTGTAAGGTACGGACTGTTAAGTCCGATAGATTTACAAACAAAATCGAGGAGGGGAGAGCGGGGGGAAAGGAACCATTTATGTGGATAGTCATTGTACGTCCACGTAATAGAGGGGGGTAACATTTGATTATTGCAAAACGTAATTTTAATGAAAATTGTGTAGAGTTCTATAACAGTTCTGCGAAATTTTAAATTTTTGAAAGTATTTCGTTGAATTGAAAATGTTGTTGTTGTTATGGTCTTCAGTCCGGAGACTGGTTTGATGCAGCTCTCCACCCTACTCTATCCTGAGCAAGTCTTTTCATCTCCTCATAAGAACGGCAACCCACATCTAATTGAATCTGCTTACTATACGCGTATCTTGGTCTCCCTCTGCGATTTTTACCCCACACACTTCCCTCCAATGCTAAATTTACGATTCCCCGATGTCTAAGAATGTGTCCTACCAAGCAATCCCTTCTTTTAGTCAGGGTATGCCAAAAATTCCTTTTCTCACCAATTCTGTTCAGTACCTCTTCATTAGTTATGCGATCTACCCACCTAATCTTCAGCATTCTTCTGTAGCACCACATTTCAAAAGCCTCTATTCTCTTCCTGTCCGCACTGCTTATCGTCCATGTTTCACTCCCGTACAAGGCAACACTCCACACAAATGCCTTCAGAAAAGACTTCCTTACACTTAAATTAATATTCGATGTTAGCAAATTTCTCTTTTTCAAAAATGCCCTTCTTCCCATTGCCATTCTGCATTTTGTATCCTCTGTACTACGACCATCGCATGTTATTTTACTACCCAAGTAACAAAACTCATCTACCACCTTCATTGTTTCGTTACCTAATCTAATTCCTTCAGCATCGCCTGATTTTCTAAGACTGCATTCCATTATTTTTGTTTTGCTCTTGTTAATGTTCATTTTATACGCTCTCTTCAACACACTGTCCATTCCATTCAACTGCTCTTCCAGGTCCTTTGCTGTCTCTGACAGAATTACAATGTCATCAGCAAAACGCAATGTTTTTATTTCTTCTCCCTGAACTTTAATCCCTATTCCAAATTTTTCCTTGCTTTCCTTCACCGCTTGCTCGATGTACAAATTGAATAACATCGGAGAAAGGCTACAACCCTGTCTTACTCCCTTCCCAACTGATGCTTCCCTTTCATGCCCTTCGAGTCTAATAACTGCGGTCTGGCTTTTGTACAAGTTGTAAATAACTCTCCTTTCCCTATATTTTACCCCTGCTGACTTCAGAATTTGAAAGAGTGTATTCCAGTCAACATTATCAAATGCTTTCTCCAAATCTACAAAAGCTAAAAATGTAGGTTTGCCTTTCCTTAATCTATCTTCTAAGATAAGTCGTAATGTGAGTATTGCCTCCCGGGTTCCTACGTTCCTCCTGAATCCAAACTGATCTTCCCCGAGGTCAGCTTCTACCAGCTTTTCCATTCTCCTGTAAATAATTCGTGTTAAAATTTTGCAACCATGACTTATCAGACTGATGGTTCTGTAATTTTCACACCTGTCTGCGCCTGATTTCTTTGGAATGGGGATTATTACATTTTTCTTAAAGTCTGAGGGTATTTCGCCTGTCTCATACATCCTACACACCAGTTCAAATAGTTTTGTCATGGCTGGCTTTGCCAAAGACTTTAATAGCTCTGCGGGTATGTCATCTACTCCTGGGGCCTTGTTCCGCCCTAGGTCTTTCAAGGCTCTGTCAAATTCATCTCTCAGTATAGTATCTCCTATTTGATCTTCATCTACTTCCTCTTCCCTTCCTACAACATCGTCTCTAAGTTCATTTCCTTTGTAGAGCTGCTCTATGTACTCTTTCCACCTTTCAGCTTTCCCTTCTTTGCTGAGAACTGGTTTCCCATTCGAGTTCTTGATATTTGTAGAGCTGCCCTTCCTGTCCCCAAACGTCTCCTTTATTTTCCTGTAGGCGGTATCTACTTTTCCCCTTCTTATACATTCTTCTACGAATTTGCATTTGGCTTCTAGCCACTCCTGCTTAGCCATTTTGCACTTCCTGTCAATCTCATTTTTTAATCGTCTGTACTCCATTTTGCCTGTTTCATTTACTGCATTTTTATATTTTCTCCTTTCATCAATTAAATTTAGTATTTCCTGTGATATCCAAGGATTTTTTGTTGGTCTTGCCTTCCTACCTATTTTGTCCTCTGCTGCCTTCACTATTTCGTCTCTCAGTGCTACCCATTCCTCTTCTACTGTTTTATTACCCCCTGTTTCTGTCAATTGTTGCCTAAATCTCCCTCTGAAATTCTCCAGAACTTCACTTTCCTTCAATTTATCTAAGTCCCATCTCCTTATTTTCCTACCTTTCTGCAGTTTTTTCAGTTTCAGCCTACAGTTCATGACTAACAAGTTATGGTCAGAGTCTATATCTGCCCCTGGGTATGTCTTGCAGTTTAGGACCTGGTTCCGGAATCTATGTCTTACCATTATAAAATCTATCTGATACCTTCCGGTGTCTCCTGGTCTCTTCCACGTATACAACCTTCTTTTGTGATTCTTAAACCACGTGTTTGTTACGATTAAATCATGTTCCGTGCAAAATTCTACCAGGCGATTTCCTCTTTCATTCCTGTTGCCCAGTCCATATTCACCTACTATTTTTCCTTCTCTTCCTTTTCCTACTACCGAATTCCAGTCTTCCATCACAATTAAGTTTTCCTCTCCCTTAATGGTCTGAATAATTTCCTCTAGCTCCTCATATATTTCTTCGATCTCCTCATCATCGGCAGAGCTAGTTGGCATATAAACCTGTACTACTGTTGTCGGTGTTGGCTTCGTATCTATCTTGACAATGATAACGCGATCACTGTGCTGCTCATAGTAGTTTACCCGCATTCCTATTTTCTTATTCATTATCAGTCCTACTCCTGTGATACCCCCAACTGATTTTGTATTTATAATCCTGTACTCACCTGACCAGAAATCCTGTTCATCCTGCCACCGAACTTCACTAATCCCCACGAATTGAAAATATATTTGATTATGTTTCAACCTACCCAGATTATAGATTTCACTATAACGGTATTTCACGATTATCTTTTGTTTCACTATATTTAGACTGAAGAAGTTGAGATGATGACATACATACCTGTTGCATGATCTGTTAATCAGTTACAAAAAGTAAATAAAGCAGGTGACATACAATTGGTGTTATTCTGTTGCGTAACCGGTAGATCCTGCTCTTTTTGTCTGAGAATATGGTCACCCTATATACATCAAAAGATCGCCTTAAGATGAGCATTTTTACTAATATATATGTGGTCAGAAGTTGTTGGAATAATTAAAGTTTTTGTTTTGTCATGTTGTAGCTGGGGTACTTGTAAACTTGAGCGACGTTCCAACTGCTGGCGCCAGTTGAGTAGTCAAGGACTTGGACTGTCAAACCGTGGGTCCGGGTTCGAACGTCCAGCATCGCAATTTTTTGTTGCACATTTTTAGATGTATTTCATAATAATATGATATTTGTAATACATTTTCTTGCTTTATTCTAAAGTAGAGCATCGGAAACTGTGATTACAGCTGTTTCATTTGTGATGCATAGTGCAATATAAATCAGGTATGATGTCCACGAATGATATCTCGGACAACATGTGAGTGTAGCAACATGTCGTTAGAGTGTTCTGGATGTTTTAATGATAAGTTTCACCGTACTGACTGTGATAACGCTGACAAATAAACTGCCAGTAATTGGAATTACGTAATAATACACTTTAGAAGTTTATTTTATTTATTATTTTTATTGTCTTTGCACTGTGTATCACAAATAAAACAGCTGTAAAAGATAATACACTTAACTGAATATTAGTCACACTTCTCGATGCTCTACTTCAAAATCTAACCAAAAATTGCCACGATGGGCGTTCGAACTTGGGTCCACGGTTTGATAGTCCAAGCCCTGGACAGCTCCACCATCGATGGCGCTCGGTAACGAGCTCATGTTTACTTGTTTCCAAGTTGCAGCATGAAAATACAAAAACACTAATTACCCAAGCTTCATTAACGTTTAACCCCATATACATTAGTATAGTCTTTAGACGATCTTCCCATGTATAGCATTGAAAATCGATTTTCCATCATCAACTTTGACCTTTATTTTTTCGAAACATACATTTGTTTATATTCCATATAGAACGTACATGTAAAATCTGATCGAGATCGATGACCCACATGTCAAACCCTCTCCCTGTAAGCCTTAAAACCGCACATTCAACATTGTCAACAGCGTGCCGTTAACGTAGGTTTTGTCTCACTGTTTAATAAATTTCATGGAATTTTTAAAGTAGTTGGGAAGACAATATTAAAGTAGTAGACTGTGTACAATTGGAGACAAAAAGATTGCCCGACCGGAATAATTTAGTGTCCGGGGACACAACATTGCGTATGTCGAAGTTGAGAAGCGCCAGTGTTCTAACTCTTGCAGTGTGTGGAGCTTCAGTTTAGAGTATATACTAGCAAATAGAAGCAGTTAGCAATATAATAGCAGACATTATAATACCGAGATTCATTGCATGTTAACTGATCGTATCATAAATTTTGAAAATGATTGTTCGAGAACGTCGAAATGGTTGAAACATAAGAACTTCGCCACTGTAGAATTCCTAAAGCGACGAGCGTTTCACATGTGCTCCACTAGACAGACCGACGGTTTGCAAACCCGAAGCATGTCTGTTCGAATCTGACTGCAGAAAACGAATATATTTAATTGTTATTACTTCGACCACCAATTGGTGTCTCTAAACTTCCCAGCTAAGGAGGAACGTATCAGCTGAATTACAAATGCGGTGTTTTGTAATTTTGCCCGAACTAGGTATTATAGCCTAATTCGGCATTTTTCTGTCAAGTTCGGCGTTGTTCGCCAAATTCAAGACACAATCTGTGTAATTTTTTGACGTAGGCGGTGTTAGTTTTGTTACACTTAGAGCAATTTTTCTCCTAATTTCATTTTTTTTTGTTTTACTACTTTGTGGCTCCGTTGTCATTTTTTGCCATATTCGATGTTACTTTTAGAAAAATTAGTGCAATTTCATCACCAAAATTGTTATAGGTAACCAAATTCGTTGTTACGTATTGCGAAATAGGGATGCTTGTTCCTTTAGTGATCTATGTCATCGGATGAGATTTTTCTTCATTCTATTCATTCCAGAGGACGGCTCCAAATCTGACCGAACTTGCTGTCTACCAAGCAGCTACTGACCTCTTATTCTTACCGTAACACATAAATAACGTTACCGTAGATGAAGCAGCCAAAGTAACTACAAATCAATACAATAGTTTTCAATATTTTTACAATGTCCATTTGTCCGTTTGTTTGAGTTAGATTTTTATAAAATGTAAGCTTTTGGAAAAATTTGGAACCTAGAAAAGCTTACACCTTCACAATTTGTAGCCAATTATATTGCATACACAGATCTAAATAAGATTTCTCTTACGTTCCAAACCCGACAGTCTATGCACTGCGCTAACGAAGCAGAAGCCGTCTCTAATGACCAAGCTGTCGACGGGACGTTAAACCTTCTTTCCTTCCGAAGCAGACGTGAAACGCCCCTTGTTTTAGTAATTCTACCGATGTGGAGTTCTTATATTCCACCCTTTTCTACGTGTTGGAATAACCAGTTTAAAAAAATAAAATAAATTAAATTAAATAAATGAATAAATAAATAAATAAATGATATGATGAGTTAAGTTGCAATGAATCTCGTCATATATTTTATCCTAATTATTATACTGCTTCTATTTGCCAGTGTAAACACCTAGCTGAAACTTTACAAAAGTCTCGAGTTAGAACACGTGTTTCTGAACGTCGGCATGTGCTACGCTGTTTTCGGACTTTTATAAGTGCGGAGAAATCTTTTTGTCTCTTTGCCAGTCTTTTACGCACTGAAGCTTTCTAATATCAACAGATGTCAACAGAGGCCTGCCCAATCCAGTTTTAATAACATGAAAAAGTTTAAATGAAACATTTTTTGAAAGCTGTCTTCCCTCGTCTATTTACGCAGATGTTCATTTTACTGGTAATGAACAGATACTGATCAATATTGTAATATTAAACATAAAAATGATAAATGAAAAACTTCAAATGAATTAAAAGATTGCAACATAGCATTCATACCAACTTTAGTTTCAGATACGTTAAGATTACTTACTTAGCTAGTTACTTAGGTGTTCGATATTCAATATAAGTGATATAATATGAAATTCTTCAACTGAACAAATATGTAACACCTATTTTTAAACACTAAAATAAAAAAATATTTATACGGCTACACGACGCAAATTTGCAGTTTATATCTATTCGGTTTGCAGCAGGATTTGGAACATATACTTTTTTTTAACATCATGAAAAACTACCTGGAAGAGAACGACATATTGACCCAGAGTCAAAACGCATTCTTTTGAAACACAGATGGCTCTTTATTCACATGAATTGATGAGTGCTATCGACAAGAGATCTCAAATCTTTTCCATATATCTAGATTTCCGAAAGGCCTTTGACACTGTACCTCACAAGCGGCTTCTAATCAAAAGGCATATGGATGGATTAATGCCACAGTTGTGCGATTGGATTCGCGATTTCCTGTCACAAAAAAGCATAGTTCGTAGTTAAGTGAAAGAAAGTCAACGAGTAAAACAGAAATCTGGAGTTCTTAGTATCTTTAAATGGTTTTGGGGGACAATCTAGGCAGCTCACTTAGACTGTTCCGCGGATGATGCTGTTATTTATCGGTTTATAAACTCACCAGCAGATCAAAAGCAAGTGCAAAACGATTTTGACATCTGCATGGTGCGAAAAATTAGCAATTGACCATAAATAATGAAAGGTATAAAGTCGTCCACACGAGCACTAAAACAAATCCATTAAACTTCTTTTACACAATAAATCAGTTAACTCTAAAGACCGTAAATTCAGAACAGAAGATGCAACAGTACTACTAAAGAAACTGCCTACAACACCCTCGTGAGTCCTACTTTGGAGTATTGCTGTGCATGCTGGGATCCCCACCAAATGGGACTGACGGAGGATATAGGGAAAGTTCAGAAAAGGGCAGCTCGTTTTGTGTTATTGCGACACAGAGGAGAGAGTGTCACGGAAATGAGGCACGAGTTAAGGTGGAAATAATTAAAAGAAAGACGTTATTCGTTGCGGCAGCATCTATTTACAAATTTTTTTCCACGAACTTTCTCCTCCGAATTCGAACGTATTGTTTCGACATTCACATTCATAGGGAGACATGACCATAATAATAGGATAAATCAGATCGAAAACTGAAAGATTTAGGTTTTCCTTATTACCGCCAGCTTTTAGAAAACGGTAAAGAAATATTATGAAAGAGGTTCAATAAGCCCTCTGTCAGGCACTTAAATGTGATTTGCAGTGCAAATATCTAGATTTAAAATTACGGTGTACAAGAAGTTTGTGGCGGAGCGCCATACATCGCTGGTACATAAATCCAACAACATCGCTGTTATGGTGTAGTCGGTACAGCGCGAAAGCGCGGTAAAAAATCTTCAAGCGCCGAGCGCAAAATCACCGTTTTGTGGGTCTTGGTACTAGGTTCCCGTTTGAACGAGGATCGTGCGGTAAAAACGTTTCCATTTAGCTCATTCCATCACCAATCTGTATTAGAGCATACGCTTTACTACGTTACAGTATATAATACCTAAACGACGCACTGAACCTGTCATCCAACCAAATTGTGCAAATGGATTAATTTTTCTTGGCAAAACATGTCAATCGAACTTAATCTTCAGCTAATTGCGCCATTTTTATGAGCACGGTTCGAATTTTACGTGTAAAAAAAAAAAAAAATAAATAAATAAATAAAAAAATTCTCCTACGCTGTTTCTGCAAAGCGTCACGTCTACACTTTAAACTAGTACTAATCGAGAATGAAACTTTCAGTCTGCAGCGGAGTGTGCACTCATATGAAACTTCCTGGCAGATTAAAATTGTGTGCCGAAACCGGGATTCGAACCAGGGACCTTTGCATTTCATGGGCAAGCGCTCTACTACCTTTTTTTTTTTTTTTTTTTCCAAACCACGTGTAGTTTATGACACACATTGTTGAGACGTGAATGCTGGGTTTAAACACAGATTGAAAAAATCGGTGATCTGACTGGGTTTCGAACCCGCGACCCTTTTTTTTTTTCTTTTTCTTTTTTTTACGTTTTTTTTTTTTTTTTTTTTTTTTTTTTTTTTTTTTTTTTTGGGTGGGGGGTGGGGACCACAAAAGGAAAGGAAACTAAAGTGCCACCGCCACTTTGACCCTAATAAAAAAAAGAGAACCTCAACCTCTTCAGGCGTTGGCGCCTAACTAAAACTACCCCTGGAAACTAACTATATAAGGAAACAAAAAGAAAGAAAAGGAAGGGGAATGTGTAGGAGACAAACAAATAAATTCTCTTTATTCACATTACTATGATTTTATTTCATTATTTTTATTTATTTATTTTTATTTAATAGATCTTGATGTTCGTTGTATAGTTCAGAAGATCTCGGTTCCCTGCGGCTAGTAAGTTCAGTCACGGCTTCTCGTAGAATGTGCATTCCGTTGAACAGTTCAAGGAGGGCAGCAGTTCAAACATTTAAAATTCTTCTCTATTGACTGAACACATTCCAGCTGCGGGGAGGGTCGTTGAAAGTACTCCCAAGGAAGTTGGAAAAGTATTGTCTGTATTTAGGATGTCGTACAACTCTGTAATGGCGATCCGTGAGATAAGTCCAAAAATCAAGTTTCGATTTTGCGTTGTGTCCAAAAAGATAATGTATGGCATGCCCGCGAATCCAATTCACCGCATTGGTCTTAGCCTTTGGAAAATACACTCGGTCCGGAAATAAGAACGAAGGAGGAGTAACACTCTCTGGAATAGTTCTCGTGAGGAAAGCTATAATACGGCGAATCAGTTGCCAAACGTCATCAGCAGTACCGCAAACAAAACGATGTTCGTCAGTGTCAGCCACCCCACACCTAGGACAGAGAGGTGAGTCGGCGAGGTGGATGCGATGAAGGCGAAATCTGCAAACATGCTTACGATTGACAGTAAGGTACCAGACCGACTGTACATCAGAATCAAGAAAAGAAGCAGATATAGAACGCCAGATGGAGCGCCAGTCAAAATGGGGAAATTTTTGTTCAATTGGGTTTGATGGTAGACTTCTTTGTAGAACATCGTAGACAGCTTTAGTTTTGCGTAAGTACGGGTTGGACAAGTTGAGGTGGAGATAGCTAAGCTCGAGAATAAAATATCTGATATAATGGAAAGGAACTGGAATAACCGACAGCATGACCGGAGCTGACAGTGAGGCCGGCGTAAAAGTCGACAATAGAAGACCAGTAAGGCTCGTCGGGCAACGTGTCCATATCGTCATCTGGGAGCTAATAAAGAGGGCACGAGCTCTATCCGGTACGTGATACAGACCGAGCCCACCACGGTCGCGGGGAAGGGTGAGCGATTCATAATTAACTTTGAACAACAAGCCATTGCTGACGAATGAGGCCATCGCTGCTAACATTCGATGGGCAATGGTAAGTGGAAAGGGGAAAACCTGTGCGACATGGGGAACGCGGGATGCGATATAGACATTGACATATCGGACTCGCTGAAGAATATCCAGGGATCTTAGCCGATGATCAATAAGACCAGCCCTCATTTGCTGAAGTAGACGTCGGCAGTTGGAAGCAGCCGAACGCCGGAGATCAGCCGAAAAGTCAATGCCTAAACAGCGGATGGTATCTTGGGTGACGAGGGGCGCAGTGCACCCAGCAGCGAAACCTGTGCCGATAAACATAGCGTGCGACTTACGGACATTGAGAAAGCTACCTGAAGCCTCGCCATATGTCGCGACCCACGTTAAGGCTGCCCGGACTTCATCAACATCACGTATATAGATGACTAAATCGTCAGCATAGGCTGTACAACAGAATCGGTAGCCATCAATGGGTAACCCCATCAAACGTTGCCGAAGGCCACAAAGCAAGGGTTCCAAGGCGAAGGCATACAGGAGCGCCGAAAGCGGGCAACCCTGTCGTATAGAGCGACCAATTACGATCGGTGGGGTTAGTCTGCCATTGTAAAGGACTCTGGATGAAGCACCCCTCAGTAGGCGCATCACCACCGTAATTATCACGTCTGGGAATCCCATATGACGTAGGACAGTCGTAAGAAAGGAATGATCTACTCGATCAAAAGCCTGGCTGAAATCCAACGACGCAAGTGCACCAGATAGGCGTTGTGCCCGTGCCACGGCGATCATATCCCTGTATCGACATAAAGCGGTACGGATATTATTGTCTCCTCCCAAGGATGCTTGGTCTGACGACACGACATATCGAGCAGCGCGTTTGAGGCGCGCGGCCAAAAGGCGAGTGAAGATCTTCATATCACTGTTAAGGAGCGTGATGGGGCGATAATCGCTGATGCCGATCCCGCCATGGGGCTTGTGGACAGGAACAATGATCCCTTCCGTAAAGGCATCTGGAATGCTCACCTCCGGAGACATCAGCTCTTGACAAATGGAAGTGAAGGTGGGTATAAGAAGATTGCTGAACGTACGATAAAATTCAAGCGGAAGACCGTCAGGTCCTGGGGAGCGATTAACGGATCCTGCCCGTATCGAATTGAGGACTTCATCAGAAGTTACGTCCGCAACCAGTTCCATTGCCTCATCTCCTGGAACAGCACCGAAGGTGAGATGTGATACTTCCTCAATCAGCTCTGACGAATGTGGATCTTCTGCATAGAGCTGTTGGTAGTGAGTATAAAGCGCATGTCCGATGGTAGACTGTGTATCGTATCGTCTCCCTTGCTCGTCCGTTAGTGCATAAATCAACTTCCTCCGTCGATATCGTCGGTCCTTGAGTATATGGTACATCGATGGGTGTTCGTGAGGCATACTATCAGTACTACGAGATCGTACTACCACTCCGTCCAAATGCCTTCGCATGAGAATAGATATCTGGGCTTTAGCACGTTTCATCATTATCTGGCGCTCTGGGGAGATAGGCATCAATGAACAGTCCCGTAGGATCCTGTAGTAAAAGTCCATCGTGCTTTTTCTCCAATTTGCAACATCTTTACCATATCGCATCAGAGTTTTGCGGATAGCGGGTTTTGCACACTGGATCCACCAAGATATGGTCGACGGATACATTTGTAGGCGACGTTGACATGTGGTCCATGTGTCTTCTACTATCCGACGACATTCTGGCGAAGCAAGAAGTGCTACGTTCAATTTCCATAATCCTCTTCCGTGCCACACAGCCTGCCGACTGAGAACTACATCACAAAAATAAGCCTCATGATCGGAGAAAGCAACAGGCCATATTTCTGCCTGTCGAGTTCCCCCTATTAGGGGTCGCGAGATGTAAATGCGATCCAGTCGGCTCGAGGAATGTGCGGTGTAATAGGTAAAACCCAGACGATCACCGTGGACATGGCGCCATGTGTCGATAAGTGATAGGCGATTGAGGATAGGTTCAAGAGCCGCGCACGGTGAGTGGTGTGGTAATTGGTCCTGAGGTCGCTGCGTAGAGTTGAAGTCACCACCTAGTACCATATCAGCATGTGGCCCTAAAAATAGTGGCGTAACCTCTTCTGCGAAGAAAGTATTTCGTTCCTGGCGGTGGCTGGAACCTGATGGTGCATATACATTCACAATGCGTACACCAAAGAGTGTGAGAGCCATACCTCTGGCGTTGGGGAGGTACATAACATCTTCAGCTGGGAGACCGTCGCGAAGTATGATAGCCACACCACTACCGTTGTCCGAGGCATGTGAGATGTAAGTCGTGAACCCATATGGCGCGGAAAAATCGGCGACGTGCACTTCCTGAAGTAGTGCGATGTCAATATCTGCACCATAAATCATATCGCGGAGTAGCTCCAGTTTGTGTTGGGCACGAATGGTGGCGACGTTAATCGTGGCAATACGATAATGCTGACAAGGTGGTCTGGACGGTACAGGACGGGCTTCGCCTTCTGCAGACACGCGTCGCTGACCATCTGGGATTGCTGAAGCAGTGGCCATTACAGGGAATGTTCAGTGGCAGGCGCAGCTGACGGGGATGCCCCATCAGCAGCACCATCCACTCCCATCGTCTCTATCTCTGTATCTTCTGCCCAGGATGCAGAGGCGGTGGAAAGACAGCTGCCATATGCATCGGCCGGTTGATGACAGGGGCCTCTCATCGCCTCGGAGTGATTTACGTCATCAGCCACCTGTGCTGGAGTCAGCGGCTGTACGGACGAGGGAGCGTACATGGAAAGCACCTGGGGCGCGCCATCTGCATCAGACACCTTTCCATCGGTCAGCTGCTCGATGTCTTCCTCATCAGCATTTCTGGTATCCATTCTAAAAGGGGAGTCATCAGAAGAAATACGGCTGCGTTTCTTCCTCCTCCTTGGCGATCGTTGTTTACGAACGTGTTGTTCAGAATCCGACGATGGGCGGCTGTCATCAGTCACCGGACCAGTCTCTAGGAAGGCAGAGGTAGGTACAACTCCCGGATCAACTTGCATCGGAGCCACAGGAGCGTCCACTGTACTCGGAAGAGTCGACTGTGCAAGATCTGACATTGGCGGCGTTGATGAAGTTTTCTCTTCGGTATCTGCCGTATCCCGTGTGGATGTCGTTGACAGATCAGAAATTACTTGAGAAGTAGCACCCGCATCATGGACGACTTTGGCATAGGTGACAGGGAGTGGTGTGGTCACAGCTGGGGATACTTCTTCTCCGATCGGCGTCTGTACAATGCGCCGTTGCATGCATTCTGATCTGACGTGGCCTTCCTGGCCGCAGCCTGAACAAGTTCGGGGTTGACCATCGTACATAATTATGGCTCGCACTCCACCAATTGTTAAGTACGACGGCACGTGTTTCTTTAATTCAATTTTTACCTGTCGCACACCATTGAGAACACGGTATGTGCTGAAGGTTTGCCATTTTTCTTCTAGGTAACCGACAACTTTACCGTATGGTTCGAAAGCCGAGACGACGACTTCCTGTGGGAGTTCAAAAGGAAGTTCAAATACTCGAATCGTACGAAGACCGTACTCTGCAAGTTCGAGTGACACCTCTCCTACGTGTCCATCAGAATATTTGAACTTAAGACCATTGGCATGTCTGCGAATAACGTCCTGACACACCTCGGCATTCGTCATTTTAATATAAACGACACTGCTCGTGATCGAAAAGTGGATACCAACAACATCACGAGGATCTAAACGAATATCTTCACGTATGAACGTTTCAACTTCATGAGCACGGGGTCGCACGTGATCGGCAAGAAAGGAAACTTTAAGGGTCGCTCGGCGATATGTATGCGCCATGTTGTTCACGGAAGACGGACACAAGACTTAAAACGCTACGGCTCGACGCGACGCGGAAGTAAACAAACACGCGCTAGCGGAGCAACTCGGCAAGCCGAGCCGACCCGCTCACGACCACGGCTAAATGCCGACTGACTACTACCTAAGCTAGGCACGTTGCAGCAAAGTCAAGCTAAATTTAGCACCTGGTAAGACTCGATGGACGTACAAATAATGCTGGATTACAAAGATAATAGAATTTGGTCAGTTTATCATCATTCCTTTTATATAGATTAATTGCAGTAAGTTTTAATTAAGGACAGTGAAAGAATCGTAGTTACGGCGCAATGTTAGGAACAGAAAGTAAGAGAACGGATTGGAAATGAAATATCGGAAAGTAGCAGCATTGGATGTTAGACAAGCCTTGTTGTCTCTGCCTTTTTTTAAACTTCTATTTGGAAGAGATTATTGCTAAATGATTACACGGAAAAAGATGAGTACGGTATGTATTACTAGGAAGAGAATAGAATCCCTAAGATTTGCTGATGACATAGTGTTAGTGCGAGAACGCGAGAGAAATGCAAATAACATGCTAAAAGATCTCTGTGAGTCTTGTGTTAAACACATCAAAAACAAAGAGTATGATTATTGGCAAATATTAAGTTCGATGAAATTGCCATAAACCAAGTCATAACATTTACATATCTTGGAAGTACGATCACTGAAGTTCTGAGATGTCATCAGGAAGTCAAAACCCACACTGCTATAGCAAAGGAGCTCATTTGATCCAGCGTATCAACACCTGATTTTGTTGAGTTATGATACAACACTACTTACGATGTTCGTTTCAAGTTGTTTTCTTCGGTCACTGCAAATGATTGATGCTGTGTTAACAAGAGTAGCACAGCCTTATTTTTCTTCCGAACATAAGAAACTTAAAAAAATGTTTTTATAGCTTATGGGACTTAACTACGGGGTCATCAGTCCCTAAACTTACAAACTTCTTATAAACTGCTTTATACTACAGACGGCACAAACATCCATGTCGGAGGGGGGATTCGAACCCCCGACTGTAGCGCCCGTGCAGACTGTGACTGGCGCGCCGCAGACTGCTCACCCATTTCGGTGGCCTTGATATTAGTTTTACGTTGTTGAGAAAACTGAGACATGACGTGATTGAAACAAGAGGACCATCATATCGCTTGGCTTCCATTCTGCAATTGCAACTGCAAGCTCAGAAAACAGGCAAGGAATTAGGTCAACCTTTAGGCTATCTAGGAAAATTGCAGAAATGTGGTGACTTGAAAATGCCGGGAATTTACAGCATTCCTTGAAAGTGTTACAAAAACTACGTGGTTCACTCTGTAGGAACTGTTGCCGAACAGTGCTTCGAACATCGGCGTTACCTCAAATAGAGACATTTAGAAAAAAAAGTCTGTCGTGTATTTTTCCACCTTTGTTGTTGTTATTTCAATCCCCTTCGTCCCATATGGGCAGGGGATGGCCTGTCAGTAGTAAATGTTCCTCTTCAACCAAGCGTTACAGTAAAAATGTAGACGGTAAAGCAAGTTAAAAGGAGTGAGATGATTTAAAACATACTCATAATTGTAAAGATGAACAATACATGACTGATTTAACACATGACATATAAGTTATTAACAACTGTGGTGTCCTTCTCAAGTATGAAATATAAAAAAGACAAAAATATGCTTAGATTTTAAAATACAACATACAAAAGGATGAAATCTTCTAGAAAAAGCAAGGTTCTGCACTGATCACAGTAGATGCTGAAGAACCTGCACTGTAAGAAAGGGTCTGGGGAAGGATATGGTGTTTATTACTTTTAGGGACTCGAGTGGAAAAAATGGATGGGGTTCGTTGGATAGGAACTATGGAGAAGTAGATAAAAGTTTAATGAAAACAGGGAGAAAAAAGGCTGTGTGGGTTGGGCCAGGGGAACAAGAGGAGAAGGGATGAGTAGGGATGGGCGGTAGGATTAGGGATGGCAGTCCTGATGGTGGGTGAAGCAGGCAGGAGGAATTGCAGCTGGTAGAATGGATAAATATCGGAGCGGATTTCAGTGAAGTTGCCATGAGATAGGATATGGAGTGTGTGGAGGTGAAGGGACGATGGGACTTTACAAGGCGTTGCAGCTTATCACGGTTGATGATCAGAGGAGGGAGAATATGTTTATATGATACAATTTTTGGGATTGTATAAGAAATGCGGAGGTGTTTGACATGGTTGAGATGAGTAGGGAACTTTATGAAACGGCAGAGGATCCAGGTGGGAAATGGTAAGCGGATAGGGAAAGCGAAGCGTAGCGCATGGCGAGCGAGGATTTGATGCGACTATGAATGATAAGGCCGAAGTCATGGAGGCGGAAGATGCGTGTGTTTCGTGCTATAATTATTGCTTTGGTTTTGGAAGCGTTGATCTTATCTATGGGTTATACCAAGAGGTAAATTAGTTGATGTGGATTTGGAGGGAGGATTGGGAATTCTGGAGCGTGTGATAGAAGACGAGGAAATCTGTGTCATCAGCATAGGCGGCCGCAGTGGCCGAGGGGATTGAGGCGCTCCAGTCACGGTCTGCACGGCCACTACGGTCGGGGTTCGAATCCCCCCTCGGGCATGGATATTTGTGCCGTCCTTAGTTGTAAGTAGTTCATAAGTAGTTTGTAAGTTTAGGAACTGATGACCCCGTAGTTAAGTCCCATAGACTCTACAAACATTTGAACATTTCATCAGCATATGGAAAGAGGTGGTGTGGTGGGTTTATTTGCGGAGTAGAAGGGTAAAGGATAGGACAGTACCTTGAGGCACTTATGCAGTGGGGGGGGGGGGGGAGGGAAGGGAGGTAAGTAAAACGCCGTTGTTTATGGTGGCAAAAGATGAACGATTAGAGAGGAAGGATGTGATAACGCCGACATAATTAATTGAACTGCATACACCTGGAGTTTGAATAAGGCATCAAAATGCCAAAAACGGTTATGTTTTCTATAGGTCTAGAGACAATGGAGGATTTTTGGGAGCTGAGCTGGCTCAACGGTTTATGAGGTGAAATAGCTTGTCAAAAAAGGAGAACTTGGGATGAAAGTCACACTGAAGTGGCTGGTTTTGTTCCAGGTGTTGATGGATGCTTCAGGAAAGGATGGAGTCAGACTGTAAAATGGAGACGGCACGGTATGAAGAGGTATCAGTAGGGGATATGTGCGGTTTTAGTAAAATTAGCATTTGAAGGTTTTCTACAGTTTATGGCAGTAGTTTGTGGAGAGGATAGTGTTGTTAAGGAGACCAGGAAGGAGAGACGATATTCTTTGAGGTGTCGAAACGTAATGCAGCCGTGACCAGCAGAAGTGTTGCATTTGTTGTTGAGTACTCCTCTTATGTCGTGTGCTGTTATCGGCGTGTTTAATTCTGTTTGTGGTATCTTGTAATTAAAGCTAGGAGAGAATGGTTACCGGTGGTGGTGAGATGTCGGGAATAGGAAATAATGAAAGTGAGGATCGTCAGTGATGCAGAATGTGTCGCACAGATAGAATGTAAAGTGCCCCGCCTTCGTATGGTTGCCAGGGAAGGAGTGGTAGTTGTGGAGGGGCAGATAACGAGGGAACATGGCATTTCCTGTGAATGATGGATAGCTTTCCAATACTCGGATGAGTTGATGTGGTGTTTCTGTCATGTAAGATCATCAATAGAGAGTGTCGATGTGATAGAGCACTAATCGTGTGTAAGGACACCTCTGCCGACAGTGATGCCCTTAGGCCCGGCTCCTGCCTTGCCCGTCGTCTCCGCTTACCTCTCATTTAGAATGTCTGAAGATGAGCTTACATGATCTAAACCGATTACAATAAATATAATCGAATTTTATTCGAATTTTTTTGTGTTAAACATATTTTATTAAAAGAATATTGAAATTGTATGTTCCTGGCGTCATTCAAGCCGGGGGTGCAATCTCATATCTTTTAATGTGGAACTGCATAAGCAGGAGAGCCGTGATCGCTAGTTTCAAATTCCTTTATTGACCGGTTCTGGCAAATTATTTTGCCATCAAATTTTACTATGTGATAATATTGTCATGTTTCCATCCTGTTCTTTCATATGGGTATGTAGAAAATAAGACGTTTTTTGTGTCCATGGTAACATATTAGACCTATATTTCAAGCTTATCACTCAGAACGTCTGTTTACAAACAACCAAACACTCGTTACCCTAACAACTGACTTGTTACCTGCAACAAGTCTGCGGCGGTGGATTATCCGTGCGCACTGGGGCGCAGTGCTGCGGTGCGCGCGGCCGTTCGCCGTCGGGGTTCGAGCCCCCCCCCCCCTGCCCCCCTCGGGCATGAGTGTTTGTGTTGTCCTCAGATTAGTTTACCTTAGATTATTTAGTTTGTAAGCTACAGACTAATAACTGAGCAGTTGAGTCCGATATATTTACAAACATTTGTAAAAAGTTTTTGGTTTGTAAACAGACGTTCTGAGTGATCAGCTTGCAATATGGGTCCAACATGTTTTACAATAGACAGAAAAAAATTTATTATCTACATACCCATATCCAAGAAGAGTAAGTAAACATGACGAAATATTACCATGTAATATTTAAATATGTATTAATAGACTTAAAGATGGTAACACAGAATTGCCGACACCAGTCCATAAAGGAATTGGAAACTTGCTATCTTGGCTCCTCTGATTACGCACATTCCCGCTACTAAATAGTGAAATGATCTTTACACGAAACTGAGTCGATCCACATTTTTTTTAAATTATTATACAAAAATTAATTTTAACTCACTTTTGTGGACAACTGATGCTTGAAAAAAAATTTGATTGTGGCAAAACTGACTGATTTAATACACACACAAAAAAGCACACTTAAAGGGTACTAATATTCCATTAATTTCCCGCTTAGTGACGCAGAATAAAGAAGAAGAGAGATGAGGAACATAAAACACAACAAAAAATACTTGTATGTAGAACTTGACTTATGGGCGACATATCAAGGTAATCCATGAACCAGATTATTTTAAGTTACATCTCCAAAAATTCAACTGTGAAAAACTAATTCAGTTTCGTGGGACCGAGCGAGGTGGCGCAGTGGTAAGACAATGCACTCGTATTCGGGAGGACGAATGTTCAAATCCACCTCCGGCCACCCAAATTTAGCTTTTCCGTGATTTACCTAAATCACTACAGGCAAATGCCAGGCTGGTTCCTTTCAAAGGGCACGGGCGATTTCCTCCCACATCCTTCCTCCGAAAATCCGATCGTAAGCTCCGCCTCTAATGACGACGCTGTCGACGGGTCGTTAAACCCTGAGCTTCCTTCCTTCCTTCCTTCCGTTTCGTGGAATAGTTTTTGCGAGATCCTCATGTAAACATACGAACAGATAACCTTATAAACAAACAAAAAAGTAAAAGATAATTGTTTTCGCGTGTATTGTTGTTATAAAAACTCGTCTGTTAATTTGTGAATATCTGTTATGAACATCTGATGGTAGGCTGGATGGATATGGGATGACGGGCGCACGACATAGAGGTCTTGTGTGTTTCAATAGACGTCGGACAGAAACAACTCAATTAGGCCTATATGCAAAAATTTTCAATTCATATTCACGGAATGTGTGACATTAACTGCAAATGGGTAAAGCCGAAAATGTGTACCCAGCGCCGGCCGCGGTGGCCGAGGGTACCGCCGCGCGCCAGTCACAGTCTGCACGGCCACTACGGACGGGGGTTCGAATCCCCCCTCGGGCATGGATATTTGTGCCGTCCTTAGTGTTAGCTAGTTCATAAGTCGTTTGTAAGTTTAGGGACTGATGACCCCATAGTTAAGTCCCATAAGCTATACAAACAATTGAACATTTGAACATTTGTGTACCCAGCCGGAGGTCGAACCCAGGTCTCCTGCTTTCTAGGCAGTTGTGCTGATCACTATACCACGGGGGACACAGCGACCACCACACCTGCACGGAATTACTCAAGTACAAATTCTCAACTTTACCCTGTTCACTAGAACTCAAACTCGTAGTTATGATAAACTAATTCCCGTAAGAGTAAGGGCCTATTAGTGCCTCCGCACTGAAGAAAGGATCATTGCCTATCATCGACATGTATATAAGTTTTATATATGTGGTGTCTGTCCTTTCGGACATGTCCGAAAGAACAGTGTGACATTAACTGCGAATGGTTAAAGCCGAAAAAGTGTACCCAGCCGGGACTCGAACCCGTGTCTCCTGTTTTCTAGGCAGATGTGCTGACCTACACACCACTGGGGACACAGGGATCACCACACCTGCACGGAATTACTCAAGTACGCCACTCTGCAGATGCAAAATCTCAACTTTACCCTGCGCATTTGAACTGAAACTCGTGGTTTTGTAAACTGATTCTCGTAAGAGTAAGGGCCTAGGAATGCCTTTGCACTGAAGAAGGGATTACTGCCCTACATCGGCGTGTTATATATATATATATATATATATATATATATATATATATATATATATATATATATATATATATATATTTCAACTTTACCCATTTGCAGTTAATGTCATACCTTCCGTGAATGTGAGTAGATGGGGAAGGGGAAGCTTAGGGTTTTATGTCCCGTCGATAGCGTGGTCATTAGTAACGGAGCTTATGCTCGGTTTTTTGAGAAGGATGGGGAAGGAAATCGGCCGTGTCCTTTGAAAGGAACCATCCCGGCATTTGCCTGGAGTGATTTAGGGAAATCACGGAAAACCTAAATCTGGATGGCCGGAGGTGGATTTGAACCATCATCCTTCCGAATGCGAGTCCAGTGTCTTACCACTGGGACACTTCGCTCGGTTATGAGTAGATAATAACTGCAGCATCAAAGGTGACGTTCTTTTGGACATAAAATTTTCAATTGTTTGTAATCCTATTGGACCAAACTACTACGATCATCAGTCCCTAGACTTAAGAATCTACTTGAACTGACTTATACAAACACCCATGCCGAGGGAGACTCGAACGTCCGGCGAGAGTGGCCGCCCGGTACGTAGACCACAGAGCCATGCCCGTGCAGCCGTACAGATAAGATTTTTGTTGTCTATGTAAACCGACAGATATGACACTCGCAACAAAATTCAGGTCGGACGGACCTCCCAATAAGTGATTTTGTACTGAAGGAAGAGTAGGAGCGGAGGTGGTCAGTGGCGAGTGCAGTACTCACGCAGTCGCTTGAGGGTGGGCGCCGCCGAGGCAAGGTCAGCCGCCAGCAGCAGCAGCAGCAGCAGCGGCAGGGCGGCGGATAGGCGGCAGAGTGTGCGGGCCATGTCTGTGGACTGATGCGCGCGCGGCTGCCGTCGGCTCCGCTTTATAGGCGGCCGTAGCCTCAGCCGCAACCTCGGAGGGCCGCAAGGCCGCCCTGGCCGCCGCGCCTCGCGCCTCGGCCGCTGGGTGCGGCGCTTTCTTCCTGGAGGACGCGCCGTGGACCGGCTACAGCCGCGACGCCCGCAGCCGGATGCTGCCCGCACACTCTCCTGCCATTTACACCGCTTCTGCAGCTAACGCCGATTACGACACCGCGGGCCGGCAGTTTTCCCCGAGATACCCAAAAGTGAAAATATCAGTCAAGTTCGCAAAAAGTTTATACAATTTACACTGGTGGAAAATCAAAAAAGAACACCATCAGTTCTTCGACCCACCAGCGGGAAATTTTATTGACACATTATTTAGGATGTATACAACACAGCCGCGGTGGAGTAGCCGAGCGGTCTAAAGTGTCTCGCTGCGGAGCGCGCGGTTGCTTGCCGTCGGAGGTTCGAGTCCTCCTCGGGGCATGTGTGTGTGTGTGTGTGTGTGTGTGTGTGTGTGTGTGTGTGTGTGTGTTGTCCTTAGGTTATTTTACCTTAATTTAAGTAGTTTGTAAGCTACGGACTGATGACCACGCAGTTTGGTCCGATATATTGACAAACATTTGAACATTTATCCAACACACGAATGCACAGACAAAGGTATACGCACGTGAATACAGTCACCAGAGCTTGAGCACTGTCGACGTTAGTACGGTGTATATCCTTCTTTAGCGTTAATACAAGCTGTAGTTATCCCATGGAGACAATCGCTGAGGTGCTGAAAGTAGTCTTGCGGAATAGCAGCCATGCAGTTTTCACCTGGTGCCTCTGTTGGGCCAGATATCTGCCGCTCATGCAGACCGCGCAACACGACGTTTCATGCGGACCCGAACGTGCTCGGTGGAGGACAGATCTGGGGATATTGATGGGCAGGGTAGTTGATGCACACCTAGAAGAGCACGTTGGGTTGTACGGGATACGTGTGGACGTGCTTGTCCTGTTGGTAAAACATATCGCCTTGTTGATGAATGCACGGTGGCAAGACGGATTGAATGATGGTTTCATTGTACCGTGCACTGTTCAACTTTCCCTCGACGATCACCAGAGGAGAACGGCCAGTGTATGATATGGCTTCCCACACCGTGATGCCAGGTGTCGGCGCCGTTTGCTTCTGTCACGTACATTCCAGATTTTCGCACTTTCCTGCACGAGACCATCACAAGCTTACGGCCATCATTGGCGCGGAGACAGCGACGACTATCATCTCTGAAGACGATACGTCTCCATTCGTCCCTTCATAAGTGCCTACCGTGACACCACTAGAGGCGGCCTGAACAATGTTGCGGCGTGAGCGGAGGACACTCTAACAGGACTCATATCCTGCAATGTCTGGTGTAGAGAATATTGAACAGCACACGGTACATTGAAATCCGTCTTGCTGTTACTCATTTAGCAACAAGGCGATATGCTTTTCCAAGAGGACAATGTACTTCCTCATGTATCCCGTGCCACCCAACATGCTCTTCAAGGTGTACGTCAACTACCCCGGCAAGAACGATCCCCAGATCTGTCGCCCACTGAGCGTGTTTGAGACCGTATGAAACGTAATGTAGGGCGGTTTGCATGAGCGGCACGAATTGTGGTCCAACTGAGACAACTGGTGGTAACTGCATAGCAGATCATTCCACAAGACCACATTAGGCACCTCTACGATCGTTTTCATGGAAGAATTACAGCTTGCATTGCTGCAAAATGAGAGTAGGTACTAACGCCTGTACTGCGCACGCTCAGTACTTAACGTGCGTGTAGCCCTGGTTGTGTGATTGTGTGTTGTATACATCCTGAAGAATGCTTCTATAAAATTTCCCTCTACTGTGTCGACGAATTCGTGGTGTTCTTTTTTCATTTTCCAGGTTCCTATTCTACAATAAGGGGACCGGTTTCGATCTATGTCAAGATCATCTTCAGATCGATTCATCTCAGCGTTGATGCTGAGGCGATGAGTGTACGTCGCGGCGACGGCTCATCGCCTCGGCATCAACGCTGAGACGGTCTGAGGATGATCTTAGCATGGATCGAAACCGGTTACCTTGTCTAACATATAAAAATTAATGTTTGTCTTTTTGTTCGTATTTAATGCACGACCATATCGATCCAACTTTGTCATTGCTTCCGCTCGCGCGAAGTTAATAAACGTACTAAAATTAACTTAGTGTGCTCCATGACAGAAGGTGCTTTAGGTAATTCGTTTCTTACGCCTTCAAGCTGTAATGGCTAGACGGATACGAATGAAATTTGGAATGGAGGTAGCTTATACCCTGATTAATACATGGGCTACCTTTCTTTAGCCACTATACGGTGCGTGCTGGGAGTACCTTACAAAGGTACGTTTCTTTCTCTTTGTGCTGAAACAGCTGGAAGGATTTGAATGAAAATTGGATTGCAGACAGCTCATACCCCTATTAATGTACGAGCTACCTTTAGGAAGCCACCATACTGTGCATGGCGGAGGGTACCTTACAGTGGCTGGACGGAATTGAATGAAATATGGAATTAAGATAGTTTATACGCCGAATTAATACATGGGGTACCTTTCGTAAACCTCCGTAGGTGCATGGTGGAGGGTACGTTACAACAAACATCCAAATTGGTTGACTGGTCACCATAAAAGTCAGCACAAAGATGAATGTTTTCTATATACAGGGTGTTACAAAGAGGTACGGCCAAACTTTCAGGAAACATTCCTCACACACAAAGAAAGAAAATATGTTACGTGGACATGTATCCTGAAACGCTTAATTTCCCTGTTAGAGCTCATTTTATTACTTCTCTTCAAATCACATTAATCATGAAATGGAAACACACAGCAACAGAACGTACCAGCGTGATTTCGAACAGTTTGTTACAGGAAATGTTCAAAATGACCTCCATTAGCGAGGATACATGCATCCACCCTCCGTCGCATGGAATCCCTGATGCGCTGCTGCAGCCCTGGAGAATGGCGTATTGTATCACAGCCGTCCACAATACGAGCACGAAGAGTCTCTACATTTGGTACCGGGGTTGCGTAGACAAGAGCTTTCAAATGTCCCCATAAATGAAAGAGGGTTGAGGTCAGGAGAACGTGAAGGCCATGGAATTGGTCTGCCTCTAGCAATCTATCGGTCACCGAATCTGTTGTTGAGAAGTGTACGAACACGTCGACTGAAATGTGCAGGAGCTCCATCGTGCATGAACCACATGTTGTGTCGTACTAATAAAGGCACATGTTCTAGCAGCACAGGTAGAGTATCCCGTATGAAATCATGATAACATGTGTGCGTAGGTGGAAGATGAGCTCTAACATGGAAATAAGCATTTCCGGACACATGTCATAACATATTTTCTTTTGCCGGCCGAGGTGGCCGAGGGGACTGAGGCGCTTCAGTCACGGTCTTCAGGGTTAGAATCCCCCCTCGGGCATGGATATTTGTGCCGTCCTTAGTCTTAGTTAGTTCATAAGTAGTTTGTAAGTTTAGGGACTGATAACCCCGTAGTTAAGTCCCATAGACTTCACAAACATTTGAACATTTTTGAATATTTTCTTTCTTTGTGTGTGAGAAATGTTTCCTGAAAGTTTGGCCGTACCTTTTTGTAACGCGCGCGCGCGGACAGAAAGATGAAGGAGATGGACAGAGAGAGGGGAGATAGTGACAGACAAATGAACTGAGAGAGGGGAAGGAGGAAATAGGGAGAGAAAGAGACAGGAGGAGACGGGAGGAGGAGCAGTTGAACAGAGAGAAGTTAAAGGTGGAGTTGGACTATTGGATGATTGCAAACGTTATTTGCACAATTATTTCTTCTGGGGCGGCAACACGCCGCATACCAGCTAGTTATGAAATAAATTGTAAAAGAATTTTGCGAACGTGACTGATATTTTCATTTTTGAACCATATACCAGTTCGCTGCCTTCCCAATAGGAAACAAAAAAAAGAAGGAAGGAAGGTTAGGGTTTAATGTCCCGTCGACAGCTTGGTCATTAGAGACGGAGCTAACGCTCGGATTTTTGTGTAAGGATGAGGAAGGAAAGCAGCCGTGCCCTTTGAAAGGAACCATCCCGGCATTTGCCTAGAGTGACTTCGGGAAATCACGGAAAACCTAAATCTGGATGGCCGGAGGTGGATTTGAACCACCATCCACCCAAATGCGAGTCCAGTGCGTTACCACTGCGCCACCTCGCTCGGTAAATAGTATTTTCCGAACTCGTAAAGGTACTATCCACAACAATAACTGAGTTGTCAGGTCTGCTGGTCGCGAGGTAAAGCGCTGCACTGAAAACTGAGGAGTCGCGTGTTTGAAACTGATTTTTCAGTCTGTTACTTAACTAGGACTGTTGAGAAAATTCGAGATTTTCCCAAAAAAAAAAATTTTGATAGATGTAGTTGATTTTTATAACTATAGACCTGTTCAAATTATTAGAATAAGACATTTTTTCCAAAACTTCGCATTTATTTCTCATTTACATCCACATACAGATTATGTGTGTTCAATCAAAACTTTGTATACATGCCTTTTTCCTAATCAATATTTTTGTTCTGTTTTGCATAGTATCGAACGAAGCATATTGGGATAAATTTGTAGCCCTTTAGGTTGTTTGGTGGGAACGTTCGAACCTTGGAATTGACTGCTTGCTACTTCCTCCCCCTGGAGAAGTGGCGATCATGCACCTCACCATCATGCACTTTCGCTGCTGCCTGACCGTGGCTGGCATCGAACTCCGTCTCTTCTAGCAGGGTTTCAGTGCTATTAAACCTTACTAATAGGACAGCAGTGGAGGAGTTACAGACGAAGTAAGCAAACGGTTTTATTCGGTATAACTGTCTGTATTGTTCTTTTGAGCAAGAAGAATGCGAGGTAGCCTGTTACACATGAAATAATAATAAGTCTCGCTGCAGGACCAAGACACTATGAAAGTCAATTCAGTAAACTCATTCAAACTCGAATAGTTCAACCCTTGGCAGAGAGAGAGTGCGCTGAGAAATCTTTGAGAGTTAACGGAAACAGCCCAGGCAGGGGCAACGGCTACAGTCCTAAAGGCTAGTCTACACGACGACACTAGGTTGCGACACTCGTTGCGTGAAATGAACTGCGCGCAACTGGTTTCGTGTATGTCTGTAGACACGGCGCCAATACTATACACTTCAGTTTCATTGTTTTGTGAGTGCCGTAGTCGCAGTAGAATGAAAGTTTTGGTAGCTGTAAGAGTCGAAGCGGAGCTATTGCTTCTCTGTGTGAAGTCGCTGCATAAGACTAAACATAAAAAGAATAAGGAACGTGTTTGGGTTCGTGACTGGATTAAAAAAAAGACGTCACCTCGGTAGCTCAGCGACCTTGCTGAAAGAAATTGTGCTTGAAAACCCTAGAAGTTATTGTAATCAAATTAGAATGTCACCAGAGGAGTTCACGTTCCTTTTAAACATAGTTAGTAGTACAATAAAGAAAGAAGATACTGTTATGCGTGAAGCATTGTTACCAGAACTCAAATTACAAATTGCTTTACGTTTCTTGTCAAATAGATATTCGTTTCTACAGTACCTATACAGTGTTCCGAAACCCACAATTGTCATAGTTCGTTTGTATAGGAATTTCGAATTGAATGTATTTTAATCTGCAATTCACTAATCGTCAACCCATAAATATTTAATTCAAGAATAATTGCTTCAAGAGCACTAACACGCCGCTGCATATTCCTGAAATTTTCATCGTTAAAATCGCACAAAAACCTATGCATCGCATACATGTTCAAAAATCGAATTATTTCTTCCGTTCGACCCTTTATGTCGTATTTTGTTCTGTATTGGTTATAACCTAACCTAAAAACACGCGCAGTCAGTTTCGCCAAAGTTGGAAGCTGCCGAAACTGTTTAGTTTCGCCGAGTTGCGCGAACGCCTGCCGCGCATGCGCACTGGCCAGCAGCGCAGTTTCATGAAACCTAGTGTCATCGTGTAATCTAGCCTTAACGGTAACCTCGCGTACACTTTCGCCCGTTGCTTGGCGATCACGTTTCCTCGTCCCGGCGGAAAAATAACCGATAAAAATAGCGGACGACTGCTGGCTCAACTAGCACTGGCGTTAAACTGCGCAAGACTGGGCGTCGGGAGCGTCTCCCGTCAGTTTTACGTCCGTCACTCCAGGACACTGTATTGCTCCGCCGAGGAGAAGAGGGACTCCGCAGCCAACCTGACAACGCGCCTTCTGCGCCCTTCCCCCGGCCCGCGCGGCAAGGGTTGGCGCCTTGGGTGGTTGGGACAACTGGAATAGCGGTTCTACCGCCAAACGCCGCGAAGGCGTGTGTCCCTCCGCCGTTGGTGAGGAAGAAGCGCATTTAAACTAACGGCCAAACGGGGCTTTCAAGAGTACGCCATATTGCTTCATTTCCGTATTAATTAAACGGGACATGACAAAATTATAAATCCTCCGCCAGTAGGGAGTCAAGGGGTCAGCCAAGCCTGGGGAGGTTCTTACTTGTCGGGGAAAATTCACTTTATCTAATTAAATTATGCTACTTATAAAGTACTGGGCTGATCAGCCAGCGACCGATATCATTCTAATAGTAATTTCACGTAAGGGCCGAATCTGCAGTCAAAATCACTGAATTAATTTTATTAGGGCACACGCCCTTTGTCACAGGGCTGGACTATCTGTCATGTGCATCTGCCTTCCTTCAGCAGTTAGGTAGCCCAAGATATTGGGGCTACATATTCCCATCTGCTTGCATTACGGAACCTCAAAAAATGTTCAAATGTTTGTACAGCTTATGAGACTTAACTACGGGGTCATCAGTCCATAAACTTACAAACTACTTACGAACTAGCTAATACTAAGGACGGCACAAATATCCATGCCCAAGGGGGATTCGAACCCCCGACCGTAGTGGCCGTGCAGACCGTGACTGGAGCGCCTCAGTCCCCTCGGCCACCGCGGCCGGCTACGGAACCTCCTGATACCACTGTTGCATACTAATAGATATTAAAGTAATTAGTCTATTATCATTTTCTTTTCCAAAAATTATTCTTTCTTTGTAACGTAACTAACTGAAGTCATTTACTATTATCTGATGTAGCAGAAGTCTGTTTAATCAGCAAATATTAATTAGTTCCTTGCCAAAGGTATATTGTTAGAGTTCAGATAGTATGCTAATTAGTACTTATGATAAAACTAAGTAAATTCTTGTCTCATAATATTAAATTAGGTAATATTGTGTTTCACAAGTAATTTTATGAAAGTTTTGCCCTCATTAACTCCTATATAATTACCGTTAACTACGAAAGTATTGATAACAAATCTATTTCATTAAATACGTAAATAAAACACTATTAATTTAACAGTGATTTACTTAGTATTATTTACGCTACCTTTTACTATAGCCAGTTGTATGTAACTATTTACGTTTCCATTACAATTAATTTAATGTACATAATTAACAATACGTAATTGTCAGTGCAATTATTTGGAAGATAAAAATAGGATGCTTTCGCGCCATGTGAGGGAGTCTTGTTTCATCCTTGATCAGAGGCATAATCCACGCCAGTAGGGAGTCTTATTTCGTGGTGTCTGAGATACAACCCACGTCACTTTAAACTTTAATTTTGAACAATTAAATAAAAGTTCTTCAGTGTTAGTCGTGTTGAAAGTGTTTCTACCGGTATTATTAAAGGATTATTAATACTTGGACCACATTAAGATGTACACCTCGGACTTCAGTATTCCACACGCGAACTGTGTTAATTCGTATTATTGACGTCTGAAATGTAGAGGTTGTAATTAATGAGACTTGTACGATGGCCATAAATGGAGACAACTGGGTAATAATGAATTAATGAAGTGCAATCCTACGTGTTATCTACATCATTTTTTTTCTTTATTGTATTTCCACACCAGCGATTACACCAGTAGGCTGGCAGCAGCTCCAGAGGCTGCTCTTCAGCCGAGAGAATAAAAGACATTGATGAGATGAAAATTTAAAATACATGACAGGCGAAAAATCAATGGAGGAACAATGACACATACATGGCGACAATTGAAGGTACAAACAGTTGACAGGTGAACAAAAACCGGATGTAGTCAGTTAAAAACGAGGAGCCACGGTGACGTAAAAAGCACATGTTGGACGACAAGAACACAGGACGACGAGTACACGGAGACACTAAGTAAAATACACGGTGCGACACTTGTCTGGTTGCGGTGGACGCAGTTAAAAAACACACACTTCACTGTAGCACAACACACAACACTTGATGTAGCACTTGTAAAACTGTCGGTCCAGGACCCCGATAAAAAGGGGGGCGGAGCAAAGCGTGGGGGAGAGGGGGAAAAAAGGCGGTGAAGAAAAGGGGGGCGGCAGGGAAGAGCCGTAGGGACTCCAGGGCAGGGAGGGGGATAGCCAAGCGGGGGAGCGGAAGGGGAGGGAGGAGAGGGGGCACTTTATCTATGGGTGGGGGATCAGAGCTGGTAGGACGGGTAGATGTCGGAACGGAGGACGTCATCAGGAAGGGGGAGGCGGCGGAAATTACCCTGGGAGAGGACATGGAGGGTGTGGAGATGAAGGGAAGGGGGTATAACGCGGTAGAGGCGTGGCAGAGGCCCAGGGTTGGTAAGGATGGGGTGGACCAGGGGGTTGCGGGAGTCAATTTTACGGGTGGTATAGAGGATACGGATACGCTGGAGATATTCGAGGAGGTGGGGAAACGGGATCAGGTCATACAGGATCCGCGTGGGGGAAGGGAGCCGGATGCGGTAGGCGAGGCGGAGGGCGTGGCGCTCGAGGACTTGGAGGGTTTTATAGTAGGATGTGGGAGCGGAGATCCAGGCAGGATGGAAGCTGCAAAGGACAGGACGCATGAGGGACCGGTAGGTGTAGAGAATGGTGGAGGGGCTGAGACCCCACGTCCGGCCGGTGAGGAGTTTGAGGAGGTTAAGGCGGGAGAGGGTCTACATCATTTGTAACAGATTAGTTTTGTCCCAAAAAATTTAGCCAGCCGCTACCGAGAGCGCGATCAACGAGAACAACAAGACCAACGATCTACGACCCGGTATGTTACAAGTGTTCATTAACTTTTCACACGACATTTTAATGTCATTGTCCTTAACGACCGACCGAATATTCGGTTTCGGACAAATATTGGTTTCGGCCAGAAATCAGCTGAATCTAGGGCTAGTCTACACAACGACACCAGGTTGTGACACTCGTTGCATGAAACGAATTGCACGCAACGGATTTCGTGTATGTCTGTAGATTCGGCGCCAATACTATACACTTCAGTTTCTTTGTTTTGTGAGTGCCGTAGTCACTGTAGAATGAAAGTTTTGGTAGCTGTAAGAGTTGTGACGGAGCTATTGCTTCTCTGGGTGAAGTTGCTGCATAAGACTAAACAAAAAAAGAATAAGAAATGTGTTTCGGTTCGTGACTGGATTAAAAACATTATGTCTGCTCGGTTGCTCAGTGACCTTACTGAAAGAAATTACGATTGAAGACTCTAGAACTTATTTTAATCAACTTGGAATGTCACCAGAGCAATTCACGTTCCTTTTAAACAGAGTTGGTTAAGGGGGCCAACCGTCCCGGATTCTGCGGGACAGTCCCGCATTTGGACTCATTGTTCCGCATTGAGAGTTACTGAAAATGTCCCGCAAAATGGCAAAATTGTCCCACATTCCCGCTTTTCAGTAATTTTAAAATTGTTGGTCAAGAGCACAAGCTGAAACTATTCGTGTGCGGAACGCTACGTCATACTGCTTGCAAGTCAATTTCACAATGCGTCATCTACGAATAAATGACGTAATTCTTACATTAAATACGAAAAAAATATATACACATCATCTGACCATTTCAGAATGACGAATTCGCCAGCAGTGGAAGTTTATGATTTACGAAAAATCTGTGCCTGGCATATTTTCTGTGCCTTATTAAGTACGTTTCAATAAGTCTAATCGAATTTTTTCGGTGGCAAACATTATGTAATATTATCGCAGTCTGTATAAACGTATTTAAAATCTGACATGCAAATACAATCTCAGCATTCATCTTACCTCCTTCTGGAATAAAAAGGTGGTGAAATTCTGAAAATGCAACAACGAAATTGAGTGAGCAGTGCATATAGTAAGGTACAATTAAATTCTAAACTTTATCGAAAGAATTTCTATAACAGAATACATCAAATGGTTTTAAAAAGTAGTTTTTATCAAACTTAATTCGAGGTTATTGCAAAACATAATTCTTTGGGTGCAGTAAGCTACTTATCAAAATGTGTGGAGCACGATGTTCTAAGAGCTGGAACAAATAAAACTAGTACAGACAACGAAGGTGATGAGTAAAACGTAACGGAGAAAGAATTGTCAGACTTTAAAAATTCAAATAGGATCAAGAGAAAATATTTATGAACTGTAAATAAAGATTGAAAATGAAGAATAACATGTCACTCATGTTAGATGTGTTACTTTAAAAGTAAATGAATAGGTCTGCACTGCTCTCCTAAATTTCTTTCCCAGTTTCAGAATAACTGGCACAACCAGTCACGTGATATTAGTCCTCCTTCACATCCTGGAAGTGTCCCGCATTGAGTTTTGAAAAAGTTGGCCGCCTTATTAGTAATGCAATAAAGAAACAAGGTACTGTTATGCGTGAAGCATTGTTACCAGAACTGAAATTACAAACTGCATTACGTTTCTTGTCAAGTAGATATTCGTCTCTACAGTACCTGTACCGTGTTCCGAAATCCACAATTGCCATAGTTCGTTTGTATAAGTATTTCGAATTGAATGTATTTTAGCCTGTAATTCACTAATCGTCAACCTATCAATATTTAATTCACGAATAAATGCTTGAACATCACTAACACGCCATGGCTTATTCCTGAAATTTTCATCGTTAAAATTGCACAAACACCTATGCATCGCCTGTATGTCCAAAAAACGAATTATTTCTTCCGTACCCCCCTTTATGTCGTATTTTGTTCTGTATAAAAACACACGCAATCAGTTTCGCCAAAGTTGGAAGGTGAACTGTTTAGTGTCGCCAACGAGATGCGCGAACGTCTGCCGCGCATGCGCACTGGCCAGTAGTGCAGTTTCATGAAACAGTGTCGTCATGTAAACTAGCCTTAACTAGCTTTCCTGTAATTGCGGATGAAGTCGGGTCGTGTCGGTGATGCGTTCGGTCAACAATAACGCTTTACTTCAGTTGACGGCGCGCCGTCTAGCTGCTGGGAGTCTTTCCTTGCGCGTAAAAATTATATTTGGTTGTTCATCACACAATAACGCAATCGTATCTCAAAGTGATATTCTTTTGCTGTGTTTGTAACAATTTACCTTAGACAGTGTTGTACTTAATGAAACGGGTATCACATCGTTATGCTGAAAAGTTTTATTGTGTTTCCTTGAAAGCGAGGAGCTCTTTTAATAACCGATATAGGTTTAGGAAATATTGATCACGTGGTGCACAGCTTTTCCTGTTGCGTTTGCGTAAATTTACACAAACAACAATCATAATGTTAGTCGGAAATATGACGTCGTTTTTCGAAATACTTTACGTAGCACCGATTGAAGTTGATTTACTGACAGGAACGAATCGTATTACTCACCAGTACTGGATGTAGCTGAGCGGTAGCGTCGCAGACTGCCACGGAGGAGGCCCGGGTTCGATTCCCGGCAGGGGACTGGGTGTTGTATGTTGTCCTATTCATCATAATCTCATCATCATTGGCACGTAAGTCGCCCACGCGGTGTCAAATAAAATTACACTAAGGCGGCCGAACAATCCCGCAAGGGATCTCCAGGCCAAGAACGCCATACGCTCATTTCCATTTAGCAGTACTAGATAACAACAATTTTACTTCGCTTAAATATAATTACTGTAATAAACAAATGAAATATGATAATGTTAACGAAGAGACAGGACCTAATCTGAGATTGTCATGCAGTGACCATGCTCCGCAATTTTTCTTGCTTTTGAGTGTTAGGGCAAAGCGTAAATGTTATTTTTGTATTACAGCGTCATCATCAATAAACGTATCGTAATTGGGATCCTACACTTTATTTTGAGGAGACTACCTACTCACAACAACTTAGTATGTTTTCCGCTTTTCACTTTCTTTAGAAATGCAACGCGCTGCATGAACTGCAAGGGAAATGACGTATCTCCACTGATACAAGACAGGAGATATTCGTATGTGCTGGCTCACAAGTCAAACTTAATACTGCCTGATGGAAAGTATGAGCCAGTAAATCTGTACGCCTCGAATGTCATCTTATACGGACTCGTTATTAGGCTTACACACACTACAAAGGCTTAGTACACGGAGGGGTCCTCGTAAAACGTGGGAAAAATAGTGATTTGTGGTATGACGTAAATTTACCAAACTTTAAATGTAATTGCGTAAGTTTCCGTTTCGTCCGAAACTAGAAGAGGAGCCGAATATTCGTTTACGGTTGCGGTTTCAGCCGCAAAACATGTTTCAGTCGCACTCGTTGCAGGATTCAAATGTCACTGATGACGTCATTGAAGACGTCGATGTTTTATGTAAGTACTGTATTCATTATCTTAAACAGTATTACGTACAACGTGTCAAACATTAGAAGTATCTTAATAAATGTAGTAAATTTCAAAAGTCCAGGAGGAAATAGTTTTTCCAATTAGTCTTAAGAAGTCGCATAAGCTATAAGAGAAACATTGATGCTCAGTTCTTCCATAATTTGAGTTATATACTTAAAATCAACAATCATCTTGAATTATACACTGTATAAAGTAGGCTACGTTCTTCTTCAGCATTTAAGCTGTCTCCACACTCAATTTCATCGAAATTGATTATGCGGTTAAGTCGTGAAAGCGTAACAAACAGAGCTTATTGCACATTTATAATATTATTATGGATGGATTAGTATTTTCGGAAATTATTTGAAATTTTTCTTTTGAAATTGTAGTAGAATGTAATATTACTTTCACTGTATGACGGAGCCCTGAGGTCAAGTCACACTATCAATCACCGGACCATTGCGTCACGTCAAGGTTTCTCAGGATGAAAGATTGGTGTTGGCAGTAGGGGGAAATGTATTATGCAAAATGCTGCCGTAATCGGCGTTCGGCGCTGCCAACATCATCTGCAACGTCTTGGCGTTGGCAGCAGTGAGAAAACAGGACAATCGCCATGAAATATTTCGGACATATTAAGTATGTGACGAAATGTAACAACGGACTCATTGGCCATCTTTATTGTACCATTGAACTTCGCAAGACTTTCTTAGAATTTATATGGAAACCAACCTAAAACTAGCAAAAAGACAACAAATCTAGCCAGTGGCGTAGCTATGTCACCAAGGGCCCCGGGGCAAAAATGACTTTGGGGCCCTCTTTAAAATAAAACTATAGATATACATAACTACATCAGCTCCTTACATAATAAGGCAAACGTGGATGCTACTAAGTAAATTATGTGTCACGCAAGATATCTTTAATCGTACTCTCTAACATAACTGTGAAAGTTTGTTTGTTATGCTTTCAAGAAAAAATTACTGTTTCGATTTGGATGAAATTTTGCAGAGGGATAGAGTTGGACCAGGGTAAGACAAACAGATAAAACGTCCGCATGGGGTAGTTTTCGAAGTTGCCCCATACTAGACGATGAGTTCGCAGGCAGACGCTAATAAAAAATAAACAATGAACTATTACTCATCCACGAAAACATGCACGTGCAACATAGCACTTACTCGAAATATCAAATACATCAGTTAAAAGATGAACAGCTTGTAACAGTCTCTGTGGATACAGCCATACATATCACTAATTGAGCTGTTTTCTGTTTCAATGATGAGGCACCGATCAGTAATACAATCCACAAACCCATCTACAGTCCATATTTTCTCTTCATCTTGCATGAATTTTAGAGTGAAATTGGTTACAGCACTACATTGGGATCTACGATTCCCTTGGGGGAATTCACTACACAAACAGTTGAGTTACTATAATAACACCGTTCTGATATAATACACTGTAGAGTCTTAATACTCAAATGTGGTTAAACCCTGCATTGTCAAACACACTGCTGGTAATTCAGCGCAATTCACTGTTATTTCGCAAAGATTGGCAGCAGTGGCGTATCCAGGATCGTGGTCTGGTGGGGGCTGAGGTCAATCCGAGATGAAGTGATTTCTAAAAAAAAGTTGCGGGCGGTATTGCGCCTTTCTATTTGCTTGGGGGGATTCGAGGAGGGTCTAGGGCCTGGGGGGGGGGGGGGGACCAGCATGGTCTAGGAGGTTCGAAGTAAAGCTCTGTATAGGGAAAGTATGGCCATCCTTTTCCGCACCGCTTGCCGCCATCTGCAGTTCGTTATTGGCTGAAACTGAGTCACATGGTTCTTTCCGCCATCTTGGTCCTATACGTTGCTTGGCTGCCATGAGAAGTCTTGTGAATATTCTTATGTTTTGGTTTGAATAATGCCACAGTGTTGTACTTTTGGGTGTTTTTAAGATGCGAAGAAGGTAGGTAAACATTATAGTACTTCCATTAGGTATCAGAAATGCAGGATGATGAACAGCCTGGCTGATGAAAGTCGTCAGAAAAAACTAGGAGTCCAAAAACGAACTTCGGTTGTTGCGCTGTGATGATTTTAATTCATAATGTAAATTAATAGAGTAAAGATTCACTGACGAATGGATCACGCAGCAGATATATATGTATTTTTAACTAGAATAAATTTGTGAAGAAAATTCCTGCACAATGTCGTGAGGTTAAATTATCCACGCGTCGTTGATTTTATCTGCAGGTAGTTGTCGAAAATACACTTTTTTTTATTTCACATATTAGTGAGTGAACTAGATATGAAATTACCATACAGTTCCTGAAACAAGCTTTTCTCATTCGTTTTCATGTGTTAGTGTATCATATCAGGAAACAAAGAATTTAAACAAGACAAATATTAGACAGTCAAATGTAATTGGATTTGTGAAGACACCTTTAATTTCTGTTTCTGGTAAAAGACATGTAGTGGGTATCTCCTTGCAAGATATAAGTACATTATAAGCAAGAAAATACTCATCAAAGACTTTTCCATGATCTCAATTACACTATGCTCCGATGACGACATGTTAGCGGTCTATTGAAATGTTTGGCTACGGTACAGGTCAATCTGAATTTGTAGGTGAACTCTTTAGATATAGAGCCACAAACCAAACAGTTTTCTTAAAATCGAACGATAAGTATTCCGTAGAGCAGCCAGGTCCGCATGAACAGAAGTACGCGAAGTTCCCCCATCTGTCCGTCGGATATAACAGCCTGTATCTCGAGAATGAAAAGAGTTATCGTTCTGCTCTCAACCTTAAATAAAATTCCGATATCTTACCTACATTTCGTCCGCAGCATTGTATGAGCTAAAATCAACCATACGCAAAGTCTACGCAATGCGACTTTTCCTCTGCAAACTCTTCAAAATTTTACGCAGTAGTTTACTTAATTTGATGTAGCACGGAAACTATAAGTAATAATGAACAGAAATTTAGATCATTATCGAGAGAATGTATCACATTATAACACGTGAAAAAATTAATTTTTTTTATTGGTTGGTTTTATCAAAATTGGTTGATAAGTATTGTTAAGCGCTGGGAACTTCGTACCGGTCGGCGTGTAAGCAGCAGCGGAATAGGCCCAACATGGCTGCCGCTGGCAGGCTGGCCATACTTTTCCCTATATAGAGCTTTAGTTTCGAAGAGGGTTCTAGAGGGGGCTAAAGCATTGTCTGAGGGGGGGGGGAGGGCCCTCAGTCCGACAGCCCCCCCCCCCCCCTGGATACGTCACTGATTGGCTGCCATGACACTCTTAGTGGACCAGCAATGTTTATATTCCTGCGTTTGAGGTTTGTTGGACAGGATTCAAACAGTTTAAAATCGAAAATCATTCATTCATCTAAAATATTACCTACAGTAGAACGTCGATTAACCGAAGTAATTGGGGGACATGAATGTTCGGAAAACTGGTTTATTCGGATACTCGAACTCTACACTTCTATTTGGCAATTAGAAGTAGCGTACAGTGAATGTATTTATACAGCATTTGGAGGCGCGCGATACTTCACACTTCGCCGAGTGGCACGCCGCAACACTTGTATTGCTCAGCTGTTGCTGTGAGCAGCTTTGATGCTGCCGCTACTTCTGCTGCGATGCCAACGGCATTGTTGTACACACCAACTGGCGGTTAACAGCGCCACAGAGTGGCGTCGTGTCAAGTGTTCCGCCGCCCGGTGGCCCATTAGGTTACAGTGGGAACCTTAGTTTGGGGGAGGAGGAGATAAAAAAATTCGACGAACATTTTTCGAACGTCGGTCAAGGAGGGCGAGGGGCCCTTGAGCTCGGGGGCCCCGGGGCACTGCCCCGCCTAGCCCTAAGATAGCTACGCCACTGAATCTAGCGGGGCATTTGAAGAGCAAACACCGACAAAACTGATACGAAAGCTAGCAGTAGTGGCACAGGTAAATTCTCCAGGAAAAAACTCAAAGGCTTTATTCAGTGCAAATACCAGCAACACCAGATCCGGCTACAAACATTACACTTTATTTCCGCTTAAAAAACTGTTTCTAATTTTTTATTCACTTACGAGTAGTTTTCTATTTATTAGCCATCATCAGGAAACAACGACTGATGAATTTGCAAGTTTTCGCTTCATTTAACCTTTTTTTTAACACTTGGCGAATATTAATGTACAAAACACTTTAAACGATACATTCTCAGATTAACGCTGTCGAAATACAAGCTTTTCATTTGCCAAAAGTCCAACTATTAACCTAAAAATTTACACATGCAATATTTCTTTCAAGTAGAAAAGGCAGGCTGTTAGCTTCTGAAAGTACAGAATATCAAATAATAAATCAATATTTCAATATACGGCTCTACACAATCTACGCCGGCCGCGGTGGCCGAGGAGACTGAGGCGCTCCAGTCACGGTCTGTACGGCCACTACGGTCGGGGGTTCGAATCCCCCCTCGGGCATGGATATTTGTGCCGTCCTAGTTCGTAAGTAGTACATAAGTAGTTTGTAAGTTTAGGGACTGATGACCCCGTAGTTAAGTCCCATAGACTTTACAAACATTTGAACATTTCTACACAATCTACAGCTCTACACATTGTACATCTACCATGTGCAGCCGATATATTTATAGATGTAAAGCGATATTTTTTCTTCCATATATCGATACTTTCTTCGATTAGTCGAGATCCAATAAGATATTGTTTTTAAAATCGATATATCGGATTTCTGATATTTTTAGAAAATTAACAACCCCAGTTTTAATCCAGCCTTCACCTCTCAACGATGTGATAAGTCGTAAGCAACGACACGTTTTTGGGATTCCACGTTCAACTGTAGGTCCCCTTTCGCAAGTTGGATAACTATGGTACCGTAGGAACAAGCGAGTCGCCGAAGTGGCACCCAGTGGGAAGACTTGCGCCAGTCTACTAAGTCAAACGAAATATAATTATTTTATCAAAGCAAGACTTACGGGTCTTGAGGGAGTTTTTGCGATCGTCATATGAATAAAATTCTTGAATATCAGTCTCCAAATCGCTTTTATTTTCTAACACATTACCGGTTTCGGGACAGCTGCCCATCTTCAGATCAAATTTATGAAGTTACAGAGTAACCTGTCCTGTGATGAACGAATGTTCACTGTAACGACTGTGAACATTCGTCGGGCCTGGGGGACTTGGGGTAAATCGCTCGACTGCAAGCCGAAGGGTCGCTGGTTCTAAACCCTCGGATTTTTCCAGTCTGCGTTTTAACCCTTCCTTCACCTCTCAACGAATGTGAAAAAATCTGACAACGCCCAACAAAGAAAAACTATAAAATGAAAATCCCATGTCAGATGCTGAAATTTGACAGCATGAACGTCGGAAATATAGTAAACGGTAAACTAATTTCCTTTCATCATCCTTTTTCTTTCGTAAAGTTTTGAAATTATGTACGAAATTTGTTGGAGGAAGGGCTGCGTTATCATTTTCGAGTAGTCCATGAATTAAGTTTCCATATTTGACCGTCATCAGCCTGAAGGCACACAAGCACATAGGTATAGATCACAAAACACTGAGATACAAGTGTATCTCACTGTATTATATCTGTTTTCGTTTGCCGCGGCGGAATGGCTGTGCGCACTGAGGCGCCTTGCTGCGGTGCGCGCGCCGTTCGCCGTCGGGGGTTCGAGTCCTCCCTCGGGCATGGGTGAATGTGTTGTCCTTAGGTTAGTTTACCTTTAGTTTAAGTAGTTTGTAAGCGAGGGACAAATAACCAAGCAGTTGAGTCCCATAGATTTACAACATTTCGTACCAATTGTGATAATATATCTGTAACCTGAGTGTTAGAATTTCAGTTTCATGATATACCTACAGCACGTAGGTTATAATTTCAGTTTACATTTTCTCTTTCTCTACAACATACCGATACATATCTATATAAAAGTTCCTCGTGGTGGTTTTTTCTCTTAATGTTGAAGGTAATTTAGAAATTATTTTAGGGTATATAATACATTTTTCAATAATAGATACAAGGATTAAACAGAAAGGTTTGCGCAAGTAATTCATACTTATTTGGTGCAAATTCTCTTAACTGTAATGTCCACACACGCATTTCCTTTCCTAAGAGAAACGTATTCGCGGCAACAACTGTAGGGATTCTTATATCTTTTCGCTAATAGGAACTTATTCATGAGGAAAGTTTGTGTATATAATTTATCATCTCTGTGTCACGCACGTCGTCTGACTATAGTAGTGTGAAGCTGCAACATATCTCTAGTTTTGTAATGTAAAACATAGAGATGAACGTATATCGTTTAACATTAAATTTTCGAGTGTCTGTCGTGTGCAGATGTTTCCCAACTTATACTGAATGTGCGTGAGATGCATTGAAACCATGAACCGTAGATATGGCTTCATAATACCTCCTGAATACTCTTGTGTTTCAAACCATGCTTGACAGATCTATGTGCCCTAAGAAGAGTAGTGGTACGTTCTGCATTACCGTAGGAGGACTTCACAGCCAATACCACCGTTATAACTACCGATGAAGAGCCATTACATATCTTCGCCGGTCACGGTGCACGATTGGTGTTCCAGTTTGCAAGAAGCTTGCATCACTGACTCAAGAGCCACGATGTTGGCAGTGCACATTTGGTGTGCCGTGCATCATGTGTCTCATATACATTCCTGGCCATTTAAATTGCTACACCACGAACACGACGTGCTACAGGCGCGAAATTTAACCGACAGGAAGAAGATGCTCTGATATGCAAATGATTAGCTTTTCAGAGCATTCACGGAAGGTTGGCGCTGGTAGCGAGACCTACAACGTGCTGACATGAGGAATATTTCCAACCGATTTCTCATACACATATAGCTGTTGACTGGTGTTACCTGGTGAAACGTTGTTGTGACGCCTCGTGTAAGGAGGAGAAATGCGTACCATCACGTTTCCGCCTTCGATAAAGTTCGGATTGTAGCCTATCGCGATTGCGGTTTACTGTATCGCGACATTGCTGCTCGCGTTGGTCGCGATCCAGTGACTGTTAGCAGGATATGGAATCTGTGGGTTCAGGAGGGCAATACGGAACGCCGTGCTGGATCCCAACGGCCTCGTATCACTAGCAGTCGAGATGACAGGCATCTTATCTGTACGGCTGTAACGGATCGTGCAACCACGTTTCGATCCCTGCAAGACAACAACCATCTGCACGAACAGTTCGACGACATTTGCAGCAGCATCGACTATCAGCTCGGTGACCAAGCTTGCGGTTACACTTGACGCTGCATCACAGACAGGAGCGCCTGCAATGGTGTACGCAACGAAACCTGGGTGCACGAATGGCAAAACTTGATGTTTTCGGATGAATCCAGGTTCTGTTTACAGCATCATGATGGTCGCATCTGTGTTTGGTGACATCACGGTGAATGCACATTGGAAGCGTGTATTCGTCATCACCTGGCGTGATGGTATGGGGTGCCATTGGTTACACGTCTCGGTCACCTCTTATTCGCATCAACGGCGCTTTGAACAGTGGCCGTTACATTTCAGATGTGTTATAACCCGTGGCTCTACCCTTCATTCGATCCCTGCGAAACCCTACATTTCAGCAAGATAATGCACTACCGCATGTTCCAGGTCCTGCACGGGCTTTTCTGGATGCGGAAAATGTTCGATTGCTGCCCTGGCCAGCAAATTCTCCAGATCTCTCACTAACTGAACACGTCTGGTCAATGATGGCCGAGTAACTGGTACGTCACAATACGCCAGTCACTACTCTTGATGAACTGTGGTATCGTGTTGAAGCGGCATGGGCATCTGTACATGTACACGCCATCCAAGCTCTGTTTGACTCAATGCTCAGGCGTATCAAGGCCGTTATTACGGCCAGATGTGGGTGTTCTGGGTACTGATTTCTTAGGATCTATGCCCCCAAATTGCGCGAAAATGTAATCACATGTCAGTTCTAGTATAATATATTTGTCCAATGAATACCCGTTTATCATCTGTATTTCTTCTTGGTGTAGCAATTTTAATGGCCAGTGCATATCTAACATCAAATAAGCTATCGGCATGTGTGTTTAAAGACATACACTGACGGAAGAAGTAGTACACTTGGAGAGACGACATTTATTTTGATTCGATAATGCCAAATGCCACCTTGGAGATCGTAGATGCACTAATAATGGTTTAAACGTGACATATCAATCAGAGCACCATTCGTGTGTACCCTTTAACGGGGAATTGTTACAGCCGTAAGGTTCATAATGATATAAACGTGTGAAACAAACAGGTGCCATGTCCAATAGACATAGTTCTTACAGCCAAGTGTACTAGTTTGAAATGGTTTAAATTGTGGCCTTCCGAAAGCGAGATGGTGCTTTAGGAAAAATTACCATACAAATTGGACGAGCTGTGTCAGTCGTGCAGACATGTTAGTTGCAACGGTCACGTGGTCTGACGGTTGTAGACGAGGTTCTGGACCTCCAAGCAGCACAATCGCCCGCCAAGATAGTAATACCACAGTCTGACATACACACTTACGACATTTCCGCAGACTTGTGTCAGCAGGCGCTACAAATGGCCAGCAAGCTACATTTCTGAATACGATATTGGGTTAGTGCGAATAGTATAGTTTGTATTGATTTTAACATACTTTTTACATTAGGGAACTTAAAAAATGTTCAAATGTTTGTTAAGCTTATGGGACTTAACTACGGGGTCATCAGTCCCTAAACTTACAAACTACTTATGAACTACTTACGAACTAGGACGGCACAAATATCCATGCCCGAGGGGGGATTCGAACCCCCGACCGTAGCGGCCGTGCTGACCGTGACTGGAGCGCCTCAGTCACCTCGGCCACCGCGGCCGGCAGGGAACTTATGTAGTGTCATAAAATAATAACGCAATACCACAAAAATAGCTCTATCTTTCTCTTTTTTATGTTTCCTAACATCTCTGATAAGGTACGAAATGGTACAATGCAGCACTGTTTATTTACAATTATCTTGTAACCTACAGGCTTTTACTGGATAATTTCATTTACTATTAAAAATATAAAAATGGCTAGGAAACACCTGAAGACCTGCCCTTTTGAAGAAAGACGTCGCTTTTCTACTCAAGAACGATAACGTTTCTTCCAGTCAAATCGGTGAGGGTGGAACCTAGGAAAAGAATACAGAATGTAACAACTACAGTGATTAAAAAATGTTCAAATGTTTGTAGAGCTTAGACGTGTCAAGAAAACGGAAAAAGGCAATCAAACGGTTTTCAACAATGAAGAACCCAATTCCACAATTCCAGCTGAACCAAAACGACAAGAATCTTCAAGACATTGTCCTCTTAAGCTAAAGCAATCACACTGAAAAGAATATGCGCTATAAGAAAGACGAGTGAAGCCTAAAAATGTGCGAATCATTAGCCTCCATACCTAATTCATCCGTGTCAAAGAACTCTTTGTCATAGTAAGAACAGACCATAGTAGAAATTTATGTTTCTCTTATGTTTATATTCTACTTACTTTTAGCGGAATAAGCTGAAAATATACAAATATTCGTAAGTATTGGTTCATGACGAAGCTCGTCGTTGTACCACTGAATCAGTTAAGTTCGGCCGTTTTTAAATTGATTTCCGTATTACGTATGTCTCTTGATATTTTACTAATTTTTGTAACTCAAAAATAATAGTAACTATTTCGTTAATTACATACACAAATAATTATTAACAAACATCACTCCAGTAATTAAAATTTCCAGGCTAAGATGCCGTGGTCCATCAATAAGACTTCTTACTCCCGACGTTTCATTGCCTGTTGCGGCCTACTTCTTCAGAGGTGAGTCGACGACTGCCTAATAGCACAGTCTAATATATACAGTCGCGACACTCACTGCTGTGAAAGCTATTACCGTCTGAGATTTGGAGCGACACTAGCGCTCCAAGCGGTCGTAAAGCCGGTTGTCCCTTAACGCCGTATACGACACATTAATAATGCCCGCTTGTAATTACTTTTCTGTGTGGTTTGCTTAATATTGCATATATTCTTACAGTCCAAGCTTTATTTAAGTATCTTTACACATGACTGAGTCTAAAAGAAACGTAAACCGAGCAAAAACTCGTTGTGATCTGACACAAACTGCAATATATTACGAAGAACTTCTTTAGATATTGCTTGCAGCTTACCTAGCTGGTAATGATAGATAAACATAGTATTTTGCGCAGACAATCCTATAATTGAACTTTCGGGGGACAGTTAAATGTCAATAAATGTAAATTTAGCAAAAAAAATCGTGAATAAACTGACGCTAACTGCAACATATTTATGACGAAATTCTTCAGACATTGCACCTTACTTTGCAGGTAAACACAGTACTTCGCAGATGAGAAACATGTAACTAGCCTTCCGGTGTTAAAAGGTGCTAAAAAGGTTTTTTCCCCCTGCTTTTTACTTATGAGAACACCCACTGGCAATGAAACTTTCGTCTAATATAAATTTCCTTTGAGGCTATTTCAATTATAGGTTATTTTAAGATAATACGTCGATTACACGACAGTGTAAATGTCATATTATATGGATGATCCTCAGTCATTATCATTATATGGTTAATAGAAGAGGGAGTAGTGGGAGAGGGCGGGGCGACAATCGTCTGTTAAATAAGATGGCTCTTTGGTTTCAGGTAAATAAGTTTATGTATTAGACTGTGGTTTCCATCAGATAAAACAGAAAACATATTTAACCTTTCAATCATTAATAATGGCCTCACTGAACAATTCTTTTCCATACATTTACCTCAGTAGTAAATTATTTTCGAATGCCCACGCAAAAATGCTCAGCAGTAACAACAACCAACACACGTCTCGTATGCGATACAGAACAACGTGGCTTTACGTCCGCAAGAAGCGCTGCAGTCGCCTAGTATAACAAAAATGAGCGGTAGTGTCGCGACTGTATATATTAGACTGTGGTAATAGGCGCTGGGGGTCCTGCTTATATAGAGGGCATAGATGGCGCCACCACTTGTCACGTGCTGCCGACTATGAAGCTGTCTTTGACCAGCTGCACCTCTCTCGATTACAGGTAATCGATTTTCATATTGTTGGTTCAAAGTCGACCGCCATGTCTTATCTAATTTCAAAACTTCTTCATTTCTGTTAAAATTATTGTGCTGTTTCTGTATTTGTATAGCTTCTCTGTACATGCGTGTATAATAATGCGAGGTCTTAGCTAGCACGCTCGTTTCACTGAATTTCATTTCATTGTCACCCTGTGTAAGGACATACTCCACCACAGCTGATTTGTCTGTGTGACCCAGTCGACAATTCCTTTTATGTGCAATATGCGTGCATTAACACTTCTTTCTGTTCTTCCTACATAAACCTCGCCGCAGCTACAGGGAATTTTATAGACTCCAGGCGTTGCTAGGGGATGTCGTTCGTCTTTCACCGATCGTAAACATTCACTAATTTTCTTAGTAGGTCTAAAGACGGTTTCCACTTGAAACCTGTCCAAAACGTTCCCAATAGGGTCCGTAATTTTGTGGATGAACGGAAGAATAACTTTTCCAGGCGACAGTTGTTGTTGTGGCTTTTTTCGGACACTTTTCTTCTTGGATGGACAGCTGGATCTATCTCTTTTTCAGTGTATTCATTTTTCTTGAAAGCTATTCGCAAATGGTTTACTTCATCTCTCAGGCTCACATATATTATTAGCTCGATAATGTTTTAATGCAACCTCTCTTCTGCTTAGGATGATGGTTCGAATCATTGTGAAGGTAGCGATCGGTGTGGCTGTATGGATGTATCGGTAATCAAACGGGCAGATGAGACCTTGGGGCATAAAGTATACAGGAAATACACCCATACCGATCGTCACCTTCACAAGGATTCTAACCATCATCCTAGGCAGAAGAGAGGTGTCATTGAAACATTGTTGGATCGAGCTAATAATATCTGTGACCCCTATTTATCTGAGAGTTGAATTATTTTTATATTCTCTTTTTTGGCCTACTTTAGGTTACGGTAGTGGGCCTTTGCGATCGCCTTTTGATAACTCGAATTTTAAATGAAAATAACGGCTTAATCGTTCATCTGACACAAAAACTGAATAAACGAATCTGTAGAGGAGAAAATGACTTTGCCCTGTTATGCTTTTTCCACATCTCCCATCGCTTCAGAGATGTTTGCAAAAATAACGGCGATTTGACACCGCCTCTTGCTATCTGTATTTTATTATTTTCTTATTATAACTTACGCGTTGTCTTTTCAAAGCAATGGCGCACTGGAGAATTAACAAAAACACATCGTTCTTAGTACGATAAATTATAATCTAGAGTCTAAAAGTCATACTATCAGTTAAAAGCTGTCTCCCAATACTACGAGAATTACCAATGGTTTGCCGTTGTAGTGGACAGCGTTTTAGGTTGTGATGCACATGGTAGATAGTTCGCAAACCGCTATTACCATTTTTTTCTCACCTTGGCTCCTAAAAGGGTTTCGGGCACCATTATTGAATAAATAGAGCTATGTTCTACAATGTTTAGAGTTGTGCATATGTAAGAGTGCTCCCTAAAAATGTGCCTTTGTTCTATATTGTGGACATGCCGTGGAATACGCAACACCGAATTTAACATGCTCCTAAACTGGGAGGATACTGTTATAATGAATATTATAAACAACATGCTGATACTGGAAGTTATATATAAAGGAAGTCCTAGATTTCTGTGACAACTGTCGTTCCTTAAAGAAATGGAAGTACATATACATCGCAAAAAAATTACCTAGCTCAATTTTTTCCTAAGCCATTATTCACTATTTATGGAATATGTTGAAAGTCATTAATTAGTATCAATGCGTCTCTTCGACCATAGATACTAGTAGACCGTGTTAACAGTAGAACAGCTATACACAAGGCGTGGTAGCAAGATAAAACCACCTGACTGTTGGCAAGCATTAGCTGAATATAAATAACAGTTCAACAGTTTTGCAAGAAATGAAATTATTTTAAACTAAGATTACCTCACATAATAATTAAACTAATAATACCTACACGTGAAATTTAATATTATTTCCATTAACAAATTTCACTGTTTAATCACAAGCGCAGCTGGACAGGATCGATGTTTTGCCAACAGTCACTTGCTTTTGCCATAGAGATGTTGGTCCCACGCAACTGATATTATGCCCTGTCTACTATTATCTATGGTCGAAGATGCGTCTACTAAAATGTTTATCTTTGGCACGGTTGCTATGGACGCTTTTAACGTTACTGTATTACCTTTTCTGTAGTTAAGATATGATTTTGTTCATGTTCTGTACTTTGATCTGCGCTTAAATAAAGAGCAAACATTCTTTTTCAGACCATGACTACGTTTTCTTTTACAGCTAAAATAACAAACGGAATAAGGGTGGAAATATTGATTTTCCACATAACTCTAGGACTTCATCTATATACAAAGTTACTACTATCATTACGTCATTTAAAAGTCATTATAACAGCATCTCCCCAGTTTATGTACATGTGAAAAAGAAGTCTGTCTGCGATTCGTTGGTATGTATTGTTTTATGGTATGTTCACAAAATACAACAAATGCACTTTTCAGAGAAAGCTCTACTACCTTTGAACAACTCTGAATGTTGCTGAATATAATTGCGTTCAATTAACAAGAGTGTGTGTAAACATTTTTAGGAATCAAACTGAAAAATAAAGGCAGTGATGTTTTTCCTTAATTTTTATTTATTTATACATTTTTTGTTCTTCAGGTAGATCGATCCTTTTTGGTTGTTTGTTTATGTTCGTTCTGGATTGTTCGTTGAGAATTTTGCTGTATTTTATTACAGATGGCGTTGAGCCGTATTTATTTTTTTCTCTCTTCAACCGTTTGTTCGTTTTGATCACTCCTTGGTGGTCGTTGGTCTTTGTTTTATTTCGATCGTTTCGTCGTTGTCTCAGTTTTTTCGTTTCAAAGGGCATCTACCCCTCTCACCAAGCGCACTGAGCTAACACACTGGCAACCCTCTGACCGAGCGCGCTGAGCCACCGCGCCCGGCAAGTTGCGGATCACAACCTGGCATGTTCGTGTATCACAAACTAATTCGCCACATATTACGCTACGCTGAACGCTGCAAGAGTAATCCGTACGGCTAGTACCATCGATGGAAGATGTTATCTGCTAACATGGAAGTTTTAGACATTAGATTACAATTCATTGTTCTAAGGAAGACGGGTTTTTGAAAATTTTCAGTGCGCCATCGCTTTGAAATGATTAAGCTTGAGCTACAATAAGAAAATATTCAAATACCCAAAGCAAGATGGCTTATGCAAAAGAGAGTTTCGGTCAAGGTTTCAGGGGTCGGATGTCACGCGATTGATTTCCGAACGCCATGTGCACGCTAGATTCCTTCCATGCTATAGTCATTCTTAACCAGTACAGGCAAAGAAAATAAACTTAGAACAAACTATCAAAGCCAGACAGGTGATGATATTTTAAGATAATGAAAATATGGAAGAGGCGTTAAAATAATAGTTAAACAAGTTCAAATAATTTTGGCTGTTTATTAAAATAGGGCCACAAAGAGCATCACATGTTGGGTGCATAGATATTGTCACAATAGTAGAGTCGTAATCGTATCATCGACAATTTTTTATTATTTATATTTTTATTATTTTTGACCGGAATACTTGCAAAAAATCATAAAACTACAGGCAAATCTAAAGTGGGCCGTAAAAGACGACAGTGCGATTTTTATTTTTATTTGAACGTTTGTGAAGCTGCCAGATTAGTGAGAAGCTAGTTCCCCTCTGTTACGTCTTTGATTTTGGCTAGAACATATTCGGTTTTTGTTGTGCTGCGATGGAGATATTTTTCATTCTGGTTCACAATACATCCTACTTGTACCATATAAGAATATCAGTTATTCCGAAGAACTTACGTCATTTGATGTTCTTACGGGTCTTACAAGGACAGCGAGCACTGTAAGTGTTGTGGTGACTCATGTTTGCAGTGTGCAAATATGGCCTGACATGCACCTACGTTTGTTATTCCTTCAGCGTGAAACTTTTCGTTGCACAGTTCTAGAATATACATCACGTAGTAAGTCCCAAGGGAAAAATAGTTTTCCTACTTGCGAGAAGATTCGTGGCGTACAAGCTGAAGAATGTCGTTACCAGCCGAAATTCAAAGGTACTAAAATTCAGAGAGTTCACATACGACTTATACATAATTTACAAACACTACACTGAAAATTAGGAAAACAAGAGATATTGCTTAAGCATAGATTGGGGATAACATGTTCCACTAAAATAATGTTCCACGACACGTTCTAGCACTTAGATATCGCGCGAACAGAAGAGCTGCATCAGCGTCTGGCACTAACTGTAAAGTGCTAACAAGTATAAATCTATCAGAAAAGTATAAAGTCAGAACCTACCTCAGAAAGGGAGACCCCCTGACCACCTCTCCCCCATATTATTCAACCTTGTGTTAGAAAAAAATATACTGAGAATTTATTAACACTGGCCCCATTCGAGTACCTCTAGGCACTATACTCGACTGGTGGCGTATATAATCATAACCAGTGTTCGTCAAGAAAACCGCAGAAGAATGGCAAGCTCGTATTGCAAAATCGCCAGGAGGAGTCAGTGAAGGAAATACGGAATACGTGGTCCTGAGCACTTTAGCGAGTGACGGGAACCCGCTCATGGTGGACAATATCTGTTTCAAAAGAGTAAGTACCTTCAAATACCTCTGTAGTCTCATTAATGATCAGGACCATGGGCATGGCGAGAGGAGGGGGTGAGGTTTCTGGGGTTAAAACCCTCCCGAAATGTTGAAAAAGCTAACAAAAACCGGCATCATTCTGTATCAGGGTAAAGCCCGCCTACATTTTGCCAAGGCTGAGAAACCGTTGCACATGCTCCATACAGTTCCGATTTCTCCCCATGCATTTCCCATTATTTTAGGAGCCCTGAAGAAAGATAGTCATGGCCATCGGTGTGTCTTGGACGAAGACGTGCACACCTGGCTGAAAATCATGGTCCTGTAGCTAACTGCAAACATTTGTGGTGTGCAGGATTAACCGTCTTTTCTCAAGTTGGTTAAATGTATTAACAGTTACGTTGATTACCGCCGTAATAATGAGCAATTTACTTCTTTTTTCAGTAATCTTCTTTTAATGTCTCTTCCTCCACGGTACATTATGGCAAAGAGGGGGGAGGGGGGAATCCAACTTCGCGGGAGTGGCTGAGCGGTCTGGAGCGCCACGTTACAGATCGCGAGGCCTCCCGCGTCGGAGGTTCGAATCCTCCCTCGGGCATGGATATGTGTGTGTTATCCTTAGGTTAGCTTAACTTAGTTTAAGTAGTTTGTAAGACTAGGGAATGATGACCAAAGTAGTTTGATCCTATAGAATTACAAACAAACCTTTTTGACAATATCCGGCGGAAGTTCTGTGTAGAAACTGTCAGTGACCCTGTCGGACCCTGGAACTTCACTGGGCTTTTTCAACACCACTATTAAGAATTACAATGTCAGCCATATGTTACAATGTCACTAAGCAATATTTCTTGGTGTTCCTACGCAAACGAATAAAGGTACCTGTCTAATCAAAGGGTATTGTAGACTTACTTTTTTGTTTATCAATATTTTTTCACCGTAGCGAATTTCTCTTAGCGTCACTGTGTAAGGTGTGGATGTGCTACCAAATGGTGACATATGAAATTTGTGCTAGGAATACAGATTAAGCTCGAGTGCTAATGGATGAATGTAGTTGACTCATATGTGCAGTCAGTGTGGTACATGCAAGTTTGGGACGGCCCTGTAGTCGTGGTCGGGTAGCCTAGTGCTTAAGGCGACCGCTCGCGAAAAGAGGGAAAACCGGGTTCGAGTCCCGGCCCGGCACAATTTTCATGTCACCATTTAGCAGAACATCCATACGTTCTACAGTGACGCTATTGCGAAATAATATTGATAAATATATCATCACTGTAATTCGTCACTATACAGTTTTACTTTTTCGTCATTGACCGTTCACGTATCGCTAAAATTTGATTTAGGTTCTCTGATAATGCTACAAAAGTTATTGAAAACTCCGCGGACTGTCTTTCTGATGACATCCGTGTTTTCATCCGCATTTCCCTATCCACGTGATATTATTTGTATTGTTCTTTTTTGGAGAATACGCAGATTCTTAGTAAGTTTACTAATTTTGTTTCTATGCCATGTTCACTCTAGTATATAGCTCTTTAGAATGAATTATGACCCAGTATAGACAGTTTTCCTACCGTTTGTAGTTCAATTATGAGTAAAATTTATTACAATCTCCATTAATTCACCCCCCCCCCCTCGAAATTATATCGTGGCTACGTCTATGATCAGGACCACCGTGAAATTAGATAAATTCAAAAATTGTTGGAAGCAATAGAGAATACTTTAGGAGGTTCTGAATAAAGTATTCCTGTAGAGAAAGTTCAGTATCTGGCTTTATCAAAGTATAGTTATGGCAGTGGTAATTACGGCTGTGTAACCCTCACCTTTAGGAGAAGAGATGAAAAGAAACTACATCTTTTGAAAGAAAAATCGATAGTCCTGCGGTAAGCATACAGAAGAATGGATAATTCGAAAAAAAGAAAAAAGGAATTAGCAGAGCTTAACGGACAACCTGTCATTATAAAAAGGATTAAAAGAAGGAGGCTGATTTGGGCTGGACATGTAGAGAGGATGAGTCAAGGGAGTCTATCCCATGATGAGTTTCTGAATGGTGTAAGTGGAAGGAGGGTACTTCAGTGATGGAACGGCATCACTGACAAGACTGGGATACCGTGAGCATGAGACTAGCAGCAGGCGAGTGGTGCTGGCATATGGTCACTAACGCCCGAATCACGGATGAGTAAATAAACACTAGATAAGGTGTAACAAATACCTATTTCAAATTTAGATTCCCCTAGGAACTAAAAGCAGCCCTTGCTGGCATGCAATAACGTTGACAAATATGAGGTTTACAATGTATGATTTCAAGGAAAGAGAGTGGAAAGTAAAAAGAAATGGCTGGTGTACTCACAGTAGAAGGCAGAGCTAAGTTTGACGGTCGGTGGTGCAAGCACAGAAAGGAGGTAAGGGCGAAGTACGAAGAAACTAAGACAATAAATATATAATAAATTAATTACCACTGGCACTGTGAAAGATGCAAGTCTGTTTGGAAGACCGTCAACTTCCAAAACGAAAGAGTATGTGAATGTTACTCAGCATATCTTTGAACAAAACTCTTCAAGTCAATAAGATGCTAGGGAAGCAGGATTCAGTCAGAGCTATTTTTCGACCTCAGAAGCCACACTATGAGAAACAACTTTTCGATGACGTGCTACAGGAGAATGTAATTTGTGAAATTGTTTGGTTGTGGGGATGATTTTTCCAACCCGTATGACGATCCAGAGGTTCGGAACTTCCGCGAACCGTCGCAGTTGTGATTATTGGTCAAACTTGGATACAAATGTAATGGTAGGAAAAATGCAATCGAGAAAAAAATTTAAACTTCTGGTGAATAATGTCAAGCAGACTTAATGGCATGTAATATGTGCTACCCAACCCCACGAATGATGCTTGATACTAAAGATGCTTCAAATTTACCTAAGATTTGTGATTCAAGAATGGGGAAAATGGACGGGAATTGTTGTTCATGTAAGACTTAGGTCTGCCCCACTATGCATTTCCAGCGATTCAATGGCTTTACGACAATTTTCTTGGAAGATTGATTGGCCACAAGTGGCAGATAGCTCTTATCTAACCCTATGATTCTCCCTCTGGTGTTGGACGAGGAATTCATAAAAATTAAAACCAAATGATAATAACAGTTCTAAACAAAATATCCGTAAAGTGTTTTCAAATGGCCCTGTTGAAATACTAAGAAAATCCGTGGATTCCTTTCCTTTACGATTCGTTGTTGTTGTTGTGGTCTTCAGTCCGGAGACTCGTTTGATGCAGCTCTCCACCATATTCTATCCTGAGCAAGCCTCTTCATCTTCTCATAAGAACGGCAACACAAATTCATCTGAGTCTGCGTACTATATTCGTGTCTTGGTCTCCCTCTGTGATTTTCCCCCTCACACTTCCCTCCAATGCTAAATTTACGATTCCTTCATGTCTAAGAATGTGTCCAACTATTCGATCTCTTCTTTTAGTCTAGGTATGCCAAAAATTCCTTTTCTCCCCAATTCTGTTCAGTACCTCTTCATTAGTTACGCGATCTACCCACCTAATCTTCAGCATTCTTCTGTAGCAGCACATTTCAAAAGCCACTATCCTCTTCCTGTCTAAACTATTTATAGTCCAATCATTTTAAATGATTCAACTGTTGGTTCTTGGTGAAACATTGAATCACACTACAACAAATACTTTTTAACCTTGTTTTACAAACTTTATTGGTGCTGTACGATCTACGTTTCAGGTTATAAGTCCATTTTCAAGTACTTAACTCATTACTGATTCCAAAGATGATAAACAACCAACGGTAAACATGTCATAAACTCCGACTATCGATTCTTGACTTAAACATACAGATTATCTTTGTGACAATTTTGAATTCATCTTTTTCGGAACACTGCTTAAATGCAAACCACAAATACATTATAGATGTAGAAATACTACACACACAAGAAAAAGGTGCAAAGCTGACTCAGTTAGAAATATTAGAAATTAAAAGACAAATGTATGTATCCCCACAGTTATTATTGAATGAGCAGACTCAATTCAATTATTCCCCTCTTTTGGAATATGGGTGATATGACTTCAAATTCTACTCTTAAGCATAATTTCATTCCAATGTATACTTATCCATGTTGTTATCAGTCCTATGCTGTTGTATTTGGTAATCCATTGTAACTTTTTTCAATATTGTCTCAAAGATAATCTGTATGTTTAAGTCAAGAACCGATAGCCGGAGTTTATGACATGTTTACCTTTGGTTGTTTATCATCTTTGGGATCAGTAATGAGTTAAGTACTTGACAATGGGCTTATAACCTGAAACCTAGGTCGTACAGCACCAATAAAGTTTGTGAAACAAGGTTAAAAAGTGTTTCTTTTAGTGTGTTTATCGTCAAGTTTCACTTCCATACGAGGCAACAATCCACACAAACGCCTTCGGAAAGGACTTCCTTGGATCGCGCGGCCTCCAGCGTCGGAGGTTCCAATCGTTCCTCGGGCATGGATGTTTGTGTTGTCTTTAGTGTAAGTTAGTTCATAAGTAGTTAGTAAGTTTAGAAACTGATGATCCCGCAGTTAAGTCCCATAAGCTTTACAAACATTTAATTTTATGAAGGGACTTCCTTACGCTTACATTAATATCTGATGTTACAAAATTTCTCTTTTTCAAGAACTCTTTTCTTCCCATTGCCATTCTGCAGTTTATATCTTCATATGTTCATCTTATAGCCTCCTTTGAACAAACTGTCCATTTCATTTAGGTGATTGCTCTTCCAAGTCCTTTGCTGTCTCTGGTGGAATTACAGTGTCATAAAGAAAGGCATTTTTTATTTTATTTTATTTTATTTTTTTTTATTTCTACACCCTGAGCTCTAACTCCGTCTCCAAATTTCTATTCGCTTTTCCTTCACAGCTTGCTCAATGTACAAATTGAATAACATTGGAGAAAGGCTACAACCCTGACTTACTCCTTTCCCAACCAATGTTTATCTTTCATGCCCTTCGACTCTAATAACTGCGGCCTGACTTCTGTGCAAGCTGTAAATAACTTTCCGTTTCCTATATTTTGCCACTGCTGACTTCAGTTTTTTAAGAGTGTATTCTAATCAACATAGGCAAAAGATGTCTCCAAATCTACTAAAGCTAGAAATGTAGGTTTGCCTTTCCTTAGGCCCGGCGCACACTTGACGCAGCAGAGGCAGAGGCGAGGCCTCCGTCCGTCTGTAACGCATGCTTTCTAATGGGGCAGCGCACACTTAACGCAGCCGAGGCGGAGGGCAGGCGTTTCCTCGGTCACGCCTCTGTCCGGTTGTCCGAGGCGCACAGTTTTCCTGCGCCTCTGTTCAACCTCTGTCGCAAAGTGAAATTTCAAGTCATCGGATATGCTTCGAAAAAAATTGTTTTACGTAGACGAATATAAGCTTCATCCTTCTCTGTATTTAGTTTCTTTGTAACACTTTTACTTTCTGCGTAAAAAAATTAAAAATACTATTTTCCGATTTGTGCGTGTTTTGCGCTAACGCAGCTTCCACAATCGATTTTGCAGAAACTACTCACTAGAAAAAAATTATTTTTCTGTATCATATAGGCAAAGGCCACCGCATGACGTTGGTGAGGTTATGCATAGTTATTGTTATAATAAAAAATAAATTACAACGCCGCGCATATTTTGAAGAGTTTGCAGTGAAAAAAGTAGTCGCTGGCTAGTTTGCGTTTGCTGCGTTTTACACCATACATTACTGCGAACGAAATGTAGCTAACATATCGAAATTGTTTTTAACGGTGGAATGAGAGCTATATCTCTTTCGATTCTCGAGAAAATACGTGAGATACACTTTTGAAGCGACGCGGTCGGCAGCTACGCGGTACACGCACGGCTGTTGCCGCCTGCTGTTCCGTGTGCGATGCTGCCTCGTGTCGCCCTTCTTCGTACGCTGCCGATACAGACCCAATGCTGGAAACCAACAACTTACTGAAATAGAAAGGCACCGAGATTCATAAACCGAAGATGCTGATTGTGTATTTTTACGGTCTATAGTCCCTGGTTTCAGTAAACTTTGTGGCAAGCATGAAAGCACACTATAAGCTAAAATTCCCGTTACTACTGAACAATAAGTTCGGCGAAACCAGAAGGGACGTGCAACGGTTTTTTTTTTTTTTTTTTTTTTTTTTTTTTTTTTTTTTTTTTTTTTTTTACTGTTAGAGACCTTCTGCAATTTCTTGAAACACAATGCCCATCCCTTCGTGGAGCTTCAGCTCACTGATAAACCATAGATAATGCTAGGAACGTCTCTCGTCAGTATTTCTCAACCTGAATTCTATACTACTTTCAGAAATTCAACATTTGCAAAAGTATTAGCATTAGCTTCACTAATTACTAACAAATATAATGGCTGCTGAAGGTAATTATCATAAGAAATGTTGACAGAGGCAAAATAGGAATGGAATGTAATAAAATCCTGCATGTACATGCACAGCTGCCGTCATAGAAGAAGAAAAAAGCAAACGCCAGTATCTTAGTACTCAGGAGCATGGAAGAGCTACGAATAAAGACCTAATTAAGGAATCACTTTGCGTGCAAATGCAGTTAAACAAGGAAACTATGATTTGCAAAATTTTTCATATCGACATATCTTTCAATTTAAGATATGTGAAAAGCATACTAGGTGTCACCGAGAAGAAAAGTGTTTCTGATCGTATATACTGCGCCACAATCATGATTAAATATGTCAGTTGTATAAAGGTTCTTTAAATTATTGAATTTTCTGTGACACTTGTTTCACTGAATTATAAAAGAAAAATAAATCTGACTTTAATTAAATTCCTAAAACATATCCGTAATTTTTTTTTTTTAGCAGGTATGATGTGTCACACTATTTTTCTTCTCTGTTAAGTCCTTCTTACTCAGCATGTGACTCTCTTTGAACTGTTGTCTGTTTAGTCGGAATAGCTCAAGAGCTTAAAATGAGCTTCCATGGACCAGAGAAGTTCAGCATGTATTCGTCACTTTTGCCTTTGCTCAACAGACCTTTAACTGCTCTTATACTCTATCAGAACACACACACACACACACACAAATTAAATTAACTGAGTTTTGAAGGAGATTCAGGAATTAAATCTGATTGCATCGAGAGGTTTGCAGTGGACATGCAACACGTGCTGTTGCAAGCTGCGCTGCCCTCCTCTGCCTGCGCTGCGTCAAGTGTGCGCTGGCCTGCAGAGGCCCTGCGCCTCGCCTCTGCCTCTGCTCTGCCTCTGCTGCGTCAAGTGTGCGCCGGGCCTTAATCTATCTTCTAAAATAACTCGTAACGTGAGTATTGCCCTCCGTGTTCCTACATTTTCTCCTGAATCCGAACTGATCTTCTCCGATGTCAGCATCTATCAGCCCTTCCATCCTTCTGTAAATAATTCGTGTTAAAATTTTGCAACCATGACTCATTAAACTGATGGTTCTGCAATGTTCACACCTGTCTGCGCCTGCTTTCTTTGTAATGGACATAATAACATTTTTCTTAAAGTCTGAGGGTATTTCGCCTGTCTCATACATCTTATTCACCAGGTGAAATAGTTTTGTCTTGGATGGCTCTCATAGAGACTCTTGAGGGAATGTCATCTACTCCAGGGGCTTTGTTTCGGCTTAGGTCTTTCAGTTCTCTGTCAAATTCATCTCTCAGTGTTGTATCTCCTATTTCGTCTTCATCAACTTCCTCTTCCCTTCCTACGATATTGTCTTGAAGTTCATTTCCTACGTAGAGCCCCTCTATAGACTCTTTCCATCTTGAAGTTCATTTCCTACGTAGAGCCCCTCTATAGACTCTTTCCATCTTTCAGCTTTCCCTTCTTTATTCAGATATGGTTTTCCCGTAGAAAGTAACTATTTTTCCCCTAGTTATACTTTCTTCTACAGATTTGCATTTGGTTTATAGCCACTCCTTGCTTCGTCCTTTTGGACTTCCTGTGAATTTCATTTCTTAGTCGTCTGTAGTCCATTTTACCTGCTTCCTTAACTGCAGTTTTATTTCTTCTCCTTTCGTCAATTAAATTTAGTATCTCCTGTGATATCCAAGTTTACGATTCACGAGTAGAAAATAAGATGCATACTTTGAAAGGTAACTTATAAGGGGACCCCACCTACTTGTTATCACCGACTTTGTCCAGATCTACGGTACGAGCAGGTCATGGCCAGAAATGAATGTGACAGAAGTGGAAGATCTACATGGCCAAGTGTTCTGAAGAAATAATCGTATTTGATACGAGTCGGGTGCAGTTTGAATCATTTACGTTAGCGTTCACAGCAATCGACGATTGTTGCAGTCGGAAGACTGCAAATCCGTAATCGATTTATGCGAAGGTCATGGAGGGATTTATTTCTACGTTTCAATTTATGTATTATTTACACTGCAAGGAAACCAAAAGTATGCTAAATATTCATTCATATTTCATTACATTAAAAAGCTAGGGAATTTCTTTATTGCAAATAAGGATTCCAATGCGAAGACGAAGACTCTGAAAATAACTTTCCAAAAAAAGGTTTGTTATTGAAGTGTACACGCTTTCGTATTCTGTTAATTTCATTTCAAGCATACCTGGGTAATGAGCGCGACCATTAGGTTCCTGGCAGAAGGTAAAATAGGCCTATCCACCGCTGTGAATAACTGTTACAGCTTCGCAGTTCATTCGCTTGCTAGCTGTCAACCGAGTAGCATGATGTATGTCAGTACATCTTGAGAACACAGGGAAAATATTTTCAAAAATATCGAGGCTGGTGGTGCACCTGTATCTATTGATGTGCCTGGAATAACGGCAGAAGAACAGACGCGACTTGTGGAGAGGACAAACGAATTTGATTTTAAAAATATCCACAGTGATCATATCTCATCGGAAGATAAAAAGAAATCACTCCCTGAGAAGACTGTACGGTATCAAATTACAGTCCATAGTAAATCAACAGTTATCCTCGCCCATATTTGGTGAAATGAGTTACGCGTGGTTTGCTGCCAAACTGTGCTACAAGAGGGAAACTTTTATGAATGTTAATCAAGTGTGTTTATCTAGAGAAACGATCAAATGTGCAAATGCCCCGTATATAAAGTTCACACGATGCCAGGACAATTACAGTTTCCCCTGTCATGAATTTCACCTCAAAGCGTGCAAATCATCGTCAATAAATAGAAGTATCTAATTTTACATACGCAGGACTCACTATGGGCCAAACTGCCGTGTTCACACACACACATATGTTTGTACAGCTTATGGGACTTAACTACGGGTTCATCAGTCCCTAAACTTGCAAACTACTTATGAACTAATACTAAGGACGGCACAAATATCCATGCCCGAGAGAGGATTCGACCCCCGACCGTAGTGGTCGTGCAGACCGTGACTGGAGCGCCTCAGTCCCCTCGGCCACCGCGGCCGGCCAAAATGCAGTGGTATCAGTTCCTGGACTTACACACTACGTAGCTAAGGACAACACACGCACCCATGCCCTATAGAGGACTCGAACTCGGATGGGGAGCAACCTCGCACTCCGCAGCAAGGCGTCTTAGAGCACTCGTGCATTCCCGCGTGCCAAGAGCACGAGAGTGCCCTGAATCTATGTACGCTCCTCCACCCTTTTTACATTGCGAACTCATCGGTCGCCATTATTAAAGATTTTTATTCAAGAGTAGCCAGTACCCGGCTTATTGCAGGCCGCAGAAGACATAATTCTGCATGTAACGTTTGAAAATTGGAAGTATTATCTTGTTTAATTACGAATGATAGAAATAAATATTCATTTTATAGTCGTTAATAAATACTTATTGAAATTTAACGATACATAAAGGAGATATATAAATGACATTCATTTCATCTTGGTGACATCATTATTCAAGTGATTTAGGGTAAACAATATTTTGTTTTGTTTTTCCGTCTTCATCAAAAACAAACAAATTTTTTGCTGTCCGACTCGTGAGCACGCAACATACAATTGGTCATGTGAAAAACATAGCTTTTCTAGACTCAATCTGCACACATGAACTGAGAGCCTTGTGTGTTCTTGATGGTAATTGACAATGCAAGTCGAATGGGGAACTGCAGTCGTTTGAAATCAAATGGCACGTCGATGGGAAAGATGGTTATATGTGGAATGAGCACATCTTCTCCTTTCGTCTTTCCGGTACGAATATTTGCCTCGATGATATCCGGTATCATTTTCTTCACAGTTCCATTACACAATCGTGGTGGATTAATGTTCTGCAAGTGAATAATTGGCATGCCGTCTGAGAGGCAAAATGTGCAGTGCCACACCATAAATATCCAACGAATTTAAAAACCCGATTGGATAATTAACAATTTCGTCCGAATTCATGAACATTATGGCAGCACATAAAATACGAACAAACATATATATATATATATATATATATATATATATATATATATATATATGAGGTTTCCAATCTTCCATTAGTCCATTTCCTCCTTTCCCTCCTCTCTGTTCACCTGCTCCTCCTCCCGTCTCCTCCTGCCCCTTTCTCCGTCCATTTCCTTCCTCTGTTCATCTCCTTGCATCTGTCTGCCCCTCTCTCATTCTCCTCCTCTCTCTGTGTCCGTCTCCTCCCTCCCCTTTCTGACTGTTCCCTCCTCCACCTACTACTCTCCCTCCTAAATACGAAAACATATACACATCCTTTCGAAGTAAGAGTGATGTCGGATGTGCCACAGGGGAGTGTCATGGGTCCGTTGCTGTTCACGATATATATAAATGACCTTGCGGATAACATCGGAAGTTCACTGAGGCTTTTTGTGGATGATGCTGTAAATTGTATTGGAATGCAGGAGGATCTGCATCGGATTGACGCATGGTGCCGGGAATGGCAGTTGAATCTCAATGAAGACAAGTGTAATGTGCTGCGAATACACACAAAGAAATATCCTGTACCATTTAGCTACACTATAGCAGGTCAGCAACTGGGGGCAGTTAATTGCATAAATTATCTGGGAGTAGGCATTAGGAGTGATTTAAAATGGAACAACCATATAAAATCAATCGTCGGTAAAGCAGATGCCAGACTTGAATTCATTGGAAGAATCCTAAGGAAATGCAGTCCGAAAACAAAGGAAGTAGGTTACAGTACACTTGAACGCCCACAGCTTGAATACTGCTCACCGGTGTGGGATCCTTACCAGGTGGGGTTGATAGAGGAAGTAGAAAAGATCCAACGGAGAGCAGCGCGCTTCGTTACAGGATCATTTGGGAATCGAGAAAGCGTTACGGAGATGATCGATAAACTCCAGTGGAAGACTCTGCAAGAGAAGCGCTCTGTCGTTCTGTACGGGCTTTTGCCGAAGTTTCGAGAACATACCTTTACCGAGGAGTCTAGCAGTATATTGCTCCCTCCTACGTATATCTCGCGAAGACACCATGAAGATAAAATCAGAGAGATTAGAGCCCACACAGAGGCATACCGACAATCTTTCTTTCCGCGAATAATACGTGACTGGAATAGGAGGGACAACCGATAGTGGTACTCAAGGTAACCTCCGCAACAAAACATCGGGTGGCTTTCGGAGTATGGATGTAAATGTAGATACATATATGCGTCAAGTTTCACGGCATATGGTCAAAATCGAAAGGCACCCACCGTCATGCTAAATTCACTGGCTTGCAGCTTATAAAAATCTCCTTCATGAAAACATATATTGATATACTGAATTTCATGGTGACCAGTGAAACAATATGGACGTTTGTTATAACGTAACCTCGGCCATGTACCTACTAAGGCTTAATAATGGTAGTTCATGTATTAATTCGGGGTATGAGCTGTCTTCATTCCACATTTCACTCAATTTGTCCAGCCGTTTCAGCGTGAAGAGTAACAAACGTATTAACTCATTGTAAGGTAACTTCCGCCATGCACCATACGGTGGCTTCCTAAAGTAACTCATGCGTTAATTCAGGGTATAAGCTACCTGCATTCCAAATTTCATTCGAATCTGTGCACCTCTTTCAGCATGAAGGAGTAGCAAACTTTTTTTTTTTTTTTTTTTTAAGTCTATGGGACTTAACGACGGGGCTATCAGTCCCTAAACTTACAAACTACTTATGAACTACTTACGAACTAGGACGGCACAAATATCCATGCCCGAGGGGGGATTCGAACCCCGACCGTAGTGGCCGTGCGGACCGTGACTAGAGCGCCTTAGTCCCCTCGGCCACCGCGGCCGGCTGCAAACATATTAACCATTTGTAAGGTACCCTCCGCTACGCACCATACAATGGCTTATGGAAGGTAGTCCATGTATTAATGAGGTATAAGCTACCTCTGTTTCAAATTTCATTCATGTCCATCTGGGCATTTCAGCGTGAAGGCGCAAAAAAGGAATTAACTAATTGTAAACAACCCTCCGCCATGAACCTTGGGAAGTTAATTTTAGTATGCCTATAACCTTCGCGCGAGTGCAAATAATGAGTTAACAATTTTTTTTTTTTTTCGCAGTCGGATGTACGGTATGGCCGTGCATAAAATACGAACAAAAAGACAAACAAACATTAATTTATATATATTAGATTTAAGAGGTGGCTGAGTTCGAACCCACGACCGAGGACGTTTTATGAATCAAATACGCTACGATTAGATAACTGGTGCAAAGTATACCTGCAATCGCTCCACGTGTTGTCAGCACGACGGTAAAGCGCTGAGAGCGAGTGACGCAGCGGCTGTGTCCATCCCACCAGAAGCTTCTGGAGAGGTGAGGTCAGCAGCGTCGCTCTGGAGGCCATCCGGAGGAAAGTGTCGGCGTCGTCGCTGCCGATGGCCTCCGCGCCGCCAAAACAAACACGGGAGAACTGGTTCCTAGCGACGCCGTGCCTCCACAGCATCCAGTTGCTAACCACGGTCCAATGCTGCAGCTCACCAATCAGTTCATTCAGCAGTAAATTCGGGAAAGAAGTTATGACGGCTGCTATCACCTTCGGCCCTGTTGCAGGAAGATTTCTTGGTTGCAGACAATTGTCCGAATATCACTAATAAGGATTCTGACGACAGTCTTGTTCACGTGCTAGGAAGGGAGATATTTTCTCGAGAGCAGTCGTGGTCTATGAAATATTTCTGCTTCTGACGTGTCGTCCAGATTACACTGGTCATCTTCAGAGAGGTTCCTGGCGACTCGGCAAGACTCAGTACCACCAGGAACACCTCTGAAGATATAATTACGTAGGCTTCCGCGGCCAGAGTCAGATGACAAAAGTTTTCTGGGTGTTGTACCGCGTGATGATGTAAGAAGGCTATTATTTTAATAACTGACATTTCGGCCAACGTTGCAGTGGCCTTCATCTGGGTATACTGATGTGAGCTGGTTATTACTATACTTTATATTTAACTTAAATTAGACATTACATCATAATTTTTTAAAATCAGCGATGTTATTGGTGGATTTTTGGCGGAAGAATGGGAACTTTATTATGATAGGATGCTGAGGTGGAGGGAGTGAGGTTTAGCCGTTGCCTATTGGTTCTTGCATAGCGAGAGTGTTCATGGGCGAATGAGGTGAGGGCTTCCGTTTCTCTCCTGCTGGCCGTGGGCCGCGCGGCGGCAGTTGCTTACTAGTGATACTCGCGTGTTGTGTTATCAGTGCGGCCTCTTTCGCTGTGATGGCTGGTAGCCAAGAGGTGGCAAGCCTGAGTCCATCTTCTCTGTTCAAGTTATTAGGATGTTTTACAATTTCGATGGCTTCCCTTATCTTGCGTTTAACCATCCCTGGTTACTTGGCGAGTATTCTGGCATCGTTAAATTTTATCTTTTTGCTGCAATCTTGCTGGTGTTCGGCTACTTCAGATTTATTGTGTTGGCCTAATCGAATGTAGTGTATGCGCGTTGTCACTGCCCTCCCTGTCTCACCTATGTATACTTCCCCACACTCGCATTCCACCTTGTATACTCCTGATGCGTGTAGTGCCTCTATCTTATCCTTTGTGGAACCAAGTACATCCTGGATCTTGTGACTGCATGTCAGCAGCGGAAATGCTTAACAGTCCATATAGAATCCAGTAGATTCATCAGCAGTCTCAGTTTGGTTATAGAACCAATGTTATATTTCCACACTGCCATTTCCTTTCGACATTTACGATTCTCGAACTTAACTTGCCGTGGTGGAGTAGCCGAGCAGTGTAAGGCTGTGTTTATAACTCGCGGTTCCTCCGCGGCGGAGCAACCGCTGTAATTTTGTGGAGGCACCACTCGTCACTCACACAGCAGGTGTTTCAGCCGCAGTGATCTCGAGCACCCTGTTCCCACCTGGCAGCCAGACATATGGCGCACCGAACAGCCCCATTAGCCGCAGTTTAAGCGGTTTGGAAGTGCAGCCGCAGGTGTTTTGACGCCTAAGCGGAAGAGCGGAGGGGCCGCCGCCGCAGGCGCACCTATAAACAGCTCCCACGCTGCCTTGTGAGAAACAGAGCACTGTCAAACCGCCGCGATTACTCTACCGCGGAGCAACCGCGGGCTATCGCCTCGCTGCAGAGCGCACGGTTTCTCGCCGTAGGAAGCTCGAGAGTCCTCGCTGGGGCATGTGTGCGTGCGTGCGTGTGTGTGTGTGTGTGTGTGTGTGTGTGTGTGTTTGTGTGTGTGTGCGTGTGCGTGTGTTTTTTGTCCTTAACTTTGTTTAAGTAGGTGTAAGTCTAGGGACTGATGACCACAGTAGTCAGTTAAGTTCCAAAGGTTTACAAACATCTGAACATTTATAAACTTAACTTCTTCATTAACATTTGTTTTCATCGGTGCACCTGTTTCAGTTTCCGTTATTCCTGCTTATCCTTAACGTGCATATATCTTCCTTTTGAATTTTGTTATCTTTATTAAATCATTCACATTTCTCCAATTAATGTCAGAAATCTTCAATGAGAAAAAACACTATTAGGATTTCAAATCAAATTTTCAAATGTTTGTACAGCTTATGGGACTTAACAACGGGGTCATCAGTCCCTAAACTTACAAACTACTTATAACTAGCTAAGACTAAGGACGGCACAAATATCCATGCCCGAGGGGGGATTCGAACCTCCGACCGTAGTGGCCATACAGATCGTGACGGGTGTGCCGCAGACAGCTTGGTAACCATGGCCGGCTTAGGATTTCATATGCTGTAGAGTGTGCATACTTAATTGGCATATGAAATAACAGATGTTATTATCGCTTTCGATATTTGGTGGCACACAGCAAACAGTAAAATAATATTCCTTTGTAAATTGGTATAAAAAAGAGATGACCTCTGATTGTTATGGTAGGACTGCAGGTTTGTTTTTCTACCGTGAATAATTGGAGTGTATATAGTCACAAGCAACTATCTTCCAAATAAACTAGAATGTAATGCACACTGTAAATATTGTAAGAAAAAGATATATGTTTCCATTCTTTTAGCATCTAAAATATTTTGCTTTGTTTCACAAATATTATAATTCACGAAACACTGTAATCAGAACGCTGAAAATGCATGTCACGTTTAATGCAGTTATACAATGAAGAGCCAAATAAAATGGTATAGACATGGATATATGAATAAAGAGGTGTGTAAACACTCATACAACGGTGCTGTGGTTCGCAGCACTATATAACACAAAATGTGTTTGGTAGGGGCGTTAGATCGGTTGCTGCTGATACGATGGCAGGTTATAACGATTTAAGCAAATGTCATAGTCAGCGCACACGAGATGGTACACAGCATTTCAGAGGTAAAGATTAGGTGGACATTTTGCTGTACGACCGCTTCACGAGTGGACCGTAAATATCGGGAATCTCCGATGTCGTTGAGGGCGGAAAAAGATCTACATGAACGGAACCAACGACTGAAGACAATCGTTCACATGACAGCAGTCCACCCTGTCCGCAAATTGCTTCGGATTTCAGTACTAGGCCATCAACAAATGTCAGCGTGCGAACCATTCAACCAGACAACATCGATATGCACTTTCGGAGCTGAAGCCCCAGTCGTCTACCCTTGCTTACTGTACTACACAAAGAAGCTTTAAGCCTCACCTGGGCTCTCAACACCGATATTGGATTGCTTATGACTGGAAACATGTTGCCTGGACTGACGAGTCTCGTTTCCAATTGTATCGAGTAGATGAACGTGTAGCAGGTATGGAGACAACCTCGTGAATCCATGGCTCCGCATGTCAGCAAGTTATGAAGGTTCTGTAATAGTGTGGGGCGTGTACAGTTGGAGTGGCATGGGACCCCTGATTCGTCTAGATACGACTGATCACCTCATTCCATTCGAGTTCACTGTGCTTTCCGATGAATTTGGACAATTCCAGCATGGTAATGGGATACCCCACACGTCCCAATATGCTACAGAGTGGCACCAGGAATACTCTTTGGAGCTTAAACTGCTCCGCTGACCAAAATACTTCCCAGACATGAACATTATTTTGAATATCTGGGATGCCATGCAATATTTTGTTCAGAAGAGATCTCCACGTCCTGTACTCTTACGGGTTTATGGATCACCCTGCAGGATGCATAGCATGACTTCTCTCCAACTTACTTCAGACAATAGTCCAGTCCATGCCACGTCGTGTTACGGCAGTTCTGTGCTGGCGGGGGCCCTAAGCGACATCAGGTAGGTGTGCTAGTTTCTTTGCCTCTTCAGTATAATTATAAAAAAACGTGTACCTTTTCTGCAAAAATGTGTAATGACTTTCAAAATATTTATAAGTGATCAGCGAGATTTGTTTTAAATTGACAGAGGTTAGTGTTTTGTGTGCCTTTTCCATTTACATTTCACGCTTCAAGATTCTATGCAATGTTACACTATCTCGGACAAATATCGGAGGCAACTATTGGTCTCTACACAACCTGAATCTTAAAATTTCAGCTAAATGAGCGATATCAGTCATAGATGTTCACATTTAGTTTCTTGACAAATTACCATATGGCTGCTACGAAATATTACCAGAACACGAGAAGAATATACTTTTTGATACCCCTCACAAACCAGACTATTACCCTGTATATTGACATAAAATTCAAAACAAGACAATTTTCCACCATGTATTTAATTCTAGGAGAATAATATCTGTCATGTCTTTTGCTCCCCCAGTCGTAAGTAATCGTAAACTGTCGTTAATAAACAAGAACAAACATGTTATACCAACTAGCAATATGACAAGCAGTCTATGTTGAACTCTAACATTTCTGAAATAAATCTTTCAGTTGCTTCCTCTGTTACCAGAAATGTTAAAATACTCACTTTCAAAACCCACTTTGTAAAGCGCAAGAAAGAGATAAGTTTACAAGTCAGCTTTGACCCATTTATTTTAATCACCCATGCCCAATACAGATGGGTAAGGCAAAAGGCATAGTCTATGCCTTTCCCCATTCTTATCCTACCAGAGCTTGTTATCGTCTGCATCTCAGAACTAATACATACCAGGAACAGAAAACAGGATGAAACCAAACATTAATATCAATGAAATTCTAATTTTCGATTGGAAGTGTGTTATAAGCATAGGTAGAACTTCTGCAGTGGATGTGTGTTTATGGTCATAAAAATACTAAAATATCTAGGGGGTTAATTTACTAATGCATCTAACATAAAAATATAGTAATTATTATGTTAATTATACAGAAAATATTACAAACAATTAGAGGTGTATGACACTGTAGCTCTGCTTTCTCACAATTTCGAGTGCTAGTGTCACGTCAGATATCTAATGGTTACAACTTTCTTAGCAGAGAATGACACTACTATTTGTATTAAATTGTGCCTTCATACAGCAATTAAAAACATTGCTCACTGCAATAAATTACAAAAGACAAAATGAGAAACAACAAAAGGTTTTTTTTTTAAATCTGTCCCATGTTATTGTAAAGTTGTATGATTAAATAAACTGATATGAAATGTTTTAGCTGCAAATCATACAGTGTTGTGTAACACCCAAAAATAAGATGTTCAGTATATGTCATGGTGGGGCTCGGAAGTTCTGTGTGTGGTCTGCCTACCATACTTACGACTTTATGATCGAAAGCTAGTGCAATATTCGTTATACATAAATTAAACCCTTGTTCAAAACCTCATTCAAATGAGGTCAGATGCCATAGTCACCATTGCCATTTCACAATTCATCTGTTTAGGACCAAAGAGACGTAACTACAAAAATAGTGTTTTGATATAAATCGATTTGAAGCTTTCGTCCTAAAAACTAAGTAGTTTCTAATAATTATTTGTGAGCCTTTGTCCGGTAAACAAAAAGTATATTTCATTCATTGCTTTTTCCCTAGGTTTTACATATTCCATTCACTCACTAGAATCTAGATGCTAATTGTTGTACACAATCACGTCAGTCTAATCCCAAATGGGCAAATATCTGCATCAAGATATGGTTTGATAACTTTCACAGTTATTTTAGTCATGACGATTTTACAGACAACAGTACTATGGTTTCCATAAATGATGCATTGTTAAAAATAAATAAAAAATTAAAAATCAGGTGAAAGCACGTGTGGTCAGCAAAATATCAAATAAGTATGGAAAACTGTTCAGCACTTAAGACGAAAATTACAAGTGCTTAAGTGACGAAATATTAGGGCTTCAATGCTACGTAGTTATGTAATTGGTTCTATGGTTCTCAATATTTAATGCTTCTTAACTTGTAAGAAGATGAACAAATACTGTAAGATGCATTTGATGTAGTACAAACAAGATTCTTATAACATAGTTGTCCATTATTCAAGAAATGATTAAAATGGCACTACTAATTGCAGAAAAATGATACTACCACAGCTCTGAAAGTTTCATCAAACAGATGTAATAGTGCATTTTTATTGTAATCATTACCATCTACAGATGTATGTTTCTGATGCATTCACATTATTCTTTTTAAATTTCATTTGCCTTAATAGCTTAAAGTGCATCATCAGAAATGCTTGAGCCATTTCCACAACAATGGTGAACAACTTGGTTCACAAAATAATTTCAACCCCAGTATATCATTAGAAGATACAATGTTTATCTTTATCAAGATACACCCGAAAAAAGATAATGCTTGGATACAAAAGTGACAATAGTGTTGACTTTCTGACTTATGAAACTTATTATCCGATTTCAGAAATCTACTCTCCGAAAAATGACTTTTGTACTAAAAAGTTCGGAGTCTTTGCTCAGCAAAGGCTTGATTTTATTTTCGTTATTCGTCACACTTACAGCATCAAATTAAGTTAAGTAGTGCAACATATTTTAAAGGGTTTGCAGAGGTAAAACACAATATATAGGCTTTACATATGTTTGATTTTAGCCCATTATGGCAGCGTATAAAATTCAGGGGAGGTATCATAATTTGACTTAAAACTGAGAGCACAGCAATAACTTGTTGCATTGTAGATATAGGCTACTGGTTTCATATCTGACGGACGAACCTTCATGGTGTGCCAACCTCTAATGTGAAATACTTCCCATTCCTTTTCAACAACACTATCCTGTGAGAAATTTTATTCAGATATTGCATGGCCGAATATTCCAAATTTCTTTTTGTCATTTGTCATACCCTATAACAACTATATCATTATTGATACACAGGTATATTTTATGTAGGCAGCACAGCCTACTGTTCCAAGACAAAGAGGGGAACCAGCTAAAAATGCTCCTGTCAGAGCACAAAAAAGCAGATTTGTTTCTGTTTAAACAATACCAAGAGATAAGTGGGGAATCAGCTGCCTCAGTCCTCATTTCACCTTCCTCACAAAAAACTTTTGCATGTGAGAGGCACTGGAAGAAAGAGGAGACGGTCTGTGTAGGAGAGAAAGAGAGGGTAGATACTCACTGTGGGAAACAGGCAATAAAACTAAAAAAGATAAATGTATGGAGAACGTTACATTGAGATCAAAAGAGAGGAGACAGTGAAACTGAAAAAGAGACATGATTCTAGACTATTCATTGTAAGGTGGCAGGAAATTTCACCACCTTACATGCTATCTTTATGTATTAATAATTAATAATCTGTTTTTATTTATAATGTAGTTACTGGTATCAGTTTGATTCTGGATAATCTCAAAGCAAAAATAGGTTGGGAAAATGGGAATATTAATGTTGACTAGGTCACTGCGAAAACTGGTTGATGGTGGTAGGCAACAAATATTCGCATTTAGTACTTTTCTTGGCTGGAAACAGGATCACAACCAAGTCAGTGAGAGAGACCAGCGAGCCGCGAGGGGAGTCTTAACGGTATGACGGAGGGTGTGGCATGTTGCCCCGCCAGTGCAAGGTCACAGGTTATGACCGCCCCGTGGCTATGCCACTTCACGCCAAAACTCGCGGACGACGATGTGATTAGGAGATGATATCAACCGCCAAACGATCGAAACGTTCTAGAACTTTCTAGAAGATTCGTTTTCGCGCGAAAGATGTTTGGAAGGAAGTAATGGTGGGCAGAGAGATTTGAATCTATAGCTGCGATTGACTTTTGAGAAAACGATGTGGAGAGACTTGTGTGGTTTGCTGTAAAGTGAGTCGAGGATTCGGATAGCTGCGCTTGTGGTGCGAGGATGCAGGTGGGCAGTTTCTGGCAAAGCATTCAGTGACTTAGCTCACAATTAGCTGTAAGTGCAGACCACGTAGATTGAAGTATTCATAATTGTTTCTCTGTGTGCAGAGGAACAGAATTATTACTTCAGTGCATTGTATTTGCATTTCAAAGTACTTATTTACAAGCTTACAATTGTGCTTCTCTTCTGCTTCTGGTCAGTGAGACAAGCAGTTTGCGAGAACTTTGATACTTGAGTGACTTCAAATTAGGAGGCTTTTCTTTATTTTTTTTAACAAAGCAGTTCATGCACTGTTTAGCCATAATCTCACAGCTTCAGCTTCACGTCGAACCGACCCATCCATGGTGGCCAGCTGCCATTCATATTATCAGAGCAGTAGTGGGAATTGGTGATATATGACTCTAGCCTATACTTTTGGGCTGGAGGTTTTAGTGTATTGTAGATTGGTGGGTTGATACATTTTCTTCCTGCAACCAGTCAGCTTTAATCCTCTGCTCTGTCATTTTAACTTCTTCATCCATCTTCTATATTTTAGACAAAGTTACGGTGTTGACATTTGACTTATCTACTTATCTACCTTGTTTCATGTTGTACGAAGGTTTTGTCTCCGGTTGTTGAATTCTGCATTTAATATTGTGTTTTCCTCATCTTGAAAAGAACTTTACTAACACTCTCCTCAGCTACATTATGCCTGGGTGCTGAAAACCTCATTGTTGAGCACCCTACATTCATTACCTAACTGAAAGGAGTGATTCATATTTATTTTCGTAATGATACCATAAGCCTGATGAAACACACACAAATTAGCAATAGGGCTGTGCATGCAATCTCACAAACCGTGGCATAATCATTACAACATCAAGAACAAAATTTGTGTCCACTTTACCCCCTCTCCCACACCCATGGGCCCACTCCATTGTCGACGATATGAGGATCAAGATGTGACAGATGAATTATAATGATATTTGTAACCAAGTAGGTGAGAGCAGTTTCGTGGGACCCAGATCGAATCGCAAAACCAGCCAAACGTTCGGGGATAATACAATAAGCATACTGAAACATATGATGTCTTGATTGGCCACAAATCTAAAACCACAAATCTCTGAAAAAATAAGGAAACAAATAATAGATTTAGAAGTGCAAATGGTAAGACAGGGAGCTCAATTAGCTACAAATATAGAAGAACAAATGACTCAATTAGCCACAAATAGCGAAATTAGCCACCAAAGAGTATGTGGAAAAGATGAGAAATGAGTTGAAGCAAGAGGTAGAAGAGGTGAAAGCCAAGGATGAAAGAATTATATGCTAGACAAGATTCCATAGAGCAAAAGGTTGACCACTTTATGACTCAATAAGAACCAGTCAGTGAAAGTGACAAAACAGGCGTGGAACATAGGGTTTCTGTGATTAAGGGAAAGACAAATGTGTACTGAGGTCAAGAAAGTGAAAACTGCAAAGTTCGATAGTGGCGGTAATATGGCCCAGATAACACACAACATATCTCATAGAAGTGGGAAAATTAATACCCGAAAGAGAGCAAGAGCTTATAAAAAAATGTGGAGAAGGAACTAAAGTCTGTATTGGAGCAGGTAGGGAGTAGGTAGTTCAATGCCTCTACACATATAGATATGTATGGGACTCATGTAGGTGATTCGTGGAACAGTTGGCTGTGGAGCATCACCGCTGCTTACAGAGTTGCCAATACTTAAACACAAAAACATCGAATCAGACACTCAAAACTATAGATGTTGACTGAGAATTATCGTACTCAGGCACAAAATGTTAAATCAAACAAATAAATTGACTAGTAATAAAAATTATACAAAACCTTATTTTTGTCGATTATTGCCAATGATACTTCTGTAACTGTTGTACTTCAGTGAAATAAAATGAACTCAGCTTCATTCACAAAATTGTGTTTTACTGTATACAATGTATTTCTAGTCCTGAGGGCTCATCATCAGGTGCCTCTATGATTTTTTATACACGTTTAAAGGCCTGGACCTGTTAAGATAGAAACTTAGGTTGTAACAATATGGATTTTTTTTAAAAAAACTTGTTCATATAATAAAAGAGATTTAACAATTGACTTACTTATTAAAAATGCTGCACAAATAAGTCTGATGCAGTATGGTGTTACACAGAGCACACACAGTACCTTTGAAACCTAAAGCACTAAAAGAAGAAATTTATACATCAAAAACAATGGCATTTATTAATGGGTACTCAGAAAAATCAATCGAGAAACTATCAAGAAAAATTCAAGCTAACATCACTAACAAAAACACAGTGAATAAAACCGCAAACAAAACACCAATATTTGCAAGTTTTCCCTATTTAGGCACAGCATCACAAAAAGTAGCCAACTTATTCAAGAACACCAATATTGCAATATCTTTCTCCACTAACTTCAAGCTAGTACACAACTTACCACATATAGAGGACAAAAACAATCCAATTACAGAACATTGTGGGATCCATAAGTTACTATGTAAGAGCTACCCTGCATTTTACATAGGCAAAACTGGAAGAACTTTCCACACACATTACAAAGAACACACTGATGCTTTTAGACGATCATTTTGAAAAACCCACAACAGCTAACCATCTATATCTTAATAAACACAAACTAATTGACATTCACAGTAACCTAACAGTACTCTACAAACAGATAAATGGTAAAAACTTGATTTACTTGAACAGTTAGAAATATTGTTACATAAAGAATAATGTATTGAAAACTTGTTAAATGAACATACGGAATTTAGCAGGCACATTTTTTTCAGTAATTTCAAAAGTTTATTTTTTTTGCGGTAACACAAATACTTAGCATTACAAAGCAATTGCTGACCTACAACCATAATCAAAGTTTCTACAAACCTCATATAAGATAATACCAGTTTATAAATCTAGAATGTAAAAAATCTGTATCTTTCATATATATATATATATCTTTATATGTATAAAATTAAACACCTCGAATTGTATAAAGAATCTCAGTAATAAAGAAGTGAAACATTGTCATAGCTATATAAGTCTTTGAGTTGTTATTATACCAAAATGTGTCTCAAGATGGAAAGTGTTTGTGTAGCTGATTATTTATACATACAAATGTACTCCAAGACAGACAATTATCATACTGCCCCAGACTTATTTGTGCACCAATTTTAATAAGTAAATCAATTGTTAAATCTCTTTTATTATATGAAGCTGTTTTTAAAAACTTTCCTTTTTTTAATCTATGTTTTCACCTTAACAGGCTCAGACCTTTAAACATGTATAAAAAAATCATAAAGGCACCTGATGATGAACCCTCAGGACTTGAAATGCATTTTGTACAAAAAAAAAACAACACAATTTTGAGACTGAAGGAGAGTTCATTTTATTTTACTGAAGTACGAAACCTTACATTTTAGGTTGCTAAATAATCGCGCCACAGACATATGTGAAGTACTGTAGTGGTAGTAGTAATAACAAATAGTAATCATTATTATTGTAACATAACATAATAGTAACATAATGCTAATGACATTGAAAAGTTCATGTTTGTGGTACCAACAACATAGTTTAACACAGGCAATAGCAGCGTATTTCTCACTGTATGAATAACACAGTCTGTCATCTCCTTTATCTTATTCAGAACAGTACATGTTGTATTATTTCAGCATCGTCTTACTGATATGAAAATGTTTGAATCCACCATATTCTTCCACAACCTGAGATGAGAGAATGAGGTCATTTACTGTTTCTAATGCCAGTGCATTTCTTGTCTTGATTTTTATTAAACACACTTTTAAATAATTCTTTCAAATGAAGCGTTGCTATGAGGAAAATAAATCACAGACAGTGCAAGCTCTGCTAGTTGTTTAAAATCAATATTTCCGTCAAGATTGCACGTCTTTAAGAGCACTTCAGAAGCAGTCAGATTCGGGTATATTTTTTATTTCACTTGGAATGTTTCTTTCTGAGGATTTTCTCCACTGATCATCTATTTTCTAGCTAGTATATGTTCACTGGGATTAACAATTCAGAGCACACTGGAAATGAGAGGAAAAATGGAATGACATTTTACAGGGAAGTAGACAGGCCATAATGGCAAAAATGGAGTAGTCACTGAAATAGAACATTTCCCTTAACTGACAACACCCTGTCATGAGACAATCATGGCAGTGAATACGCACATCTTTTGTTAGAACCTTTAGGTGAAGATCTAGTCTAGTAAATTATTTTTACACCCATATATATTTGTTCCAGTGGTCTGAAGTGACTTTCTTATATGACAGGCACTTTATTTGACGTGTAAAAATTCGATATGGAGTCCAATGATTCGAACAGTTTTCTATTTTACTCGACTTTGTTATAACGCAAAACCTTTGGAGTGTAATTACTTTTGCTTATAAAATGGAAATATTCAACATTCTTACCGTCTAGGGGTTCAGACTTCAGATGTAACAACAATTGTAGAATTGGTTTCTGCTTTGTTAGGAAACTTTTTTTTTTCTTTTGAAGTTTTAGTGTCACGTTTTTGAGGATCGTTCTACAGTTACACCTGTAATGGCTGATCTGATACATTAAATAATGTAAGTATTGCATTCAATATAAGTTTCTTGTGTTCAAGACTTACTGATTTGATTGTAATTGTAGTGAAGAAACTTTGACGTTTCTTAGTAGAAAATATACCTCTTTCTGCAGAAAGTTGCCTTTTCTGTTTATTTGCCATTTTTTGGTTCTTAATAGAAAATGAAATTCTTGATTAAAAAGTCACGAATTTCAAGATAATAATAATTTCGTGTGACTCATTGGCCTGGAGCAATGCAAGTCTTTCAATCGAACGCTACTTCCGCGATTTGTGTGTCCCTAGCATTACCCCAGTTATTCAATCAGGGAAAGGGGACCTACAGCTTAAGATGGAATTCGAACCACGTGTCGTTTCTGGCGACTCCTCGCATCGTTGAGAGGTGAAGGATGGATTAAAACGCATACTGAAAAAATCAGAACTCCGATCGGGATTCGATCTCCCAACTCTTTGGTTTCCAGTTGAGTAATCTTGAATAAACTGTTCTGCAAAGCACCATTTCATACCTTTGAATTTGGGCTTTGTTCACATGCACTACTTTTCCGTTCTGATTTAATAATTTCTTGTAACTCAAATAGAAATAAGTGTTTCTCTCACAAGAAATACACTAGTAATTTTTCCAGCGCCTTTCAATACATGAATAATGAATGTTATTAAAATTACTGTTCACTTCCCTAAGAAAAAAATCAGATGTTGGGCCCTCACATAATAAAAAATAAAAAATAAACTCTTGTTTAACCTATACCTAACCTTCTGAAGGCTACACTACAGATAACTTTCTTAAGTGAAAGGATATTTCGAACACACTTTCATACGTTTCTTTAACACACTACTGATAACTTGAAAACCAACAACAGGCCAGCGAAGCTTTAAGGTTAGGTACATAGGTTACACAAGAAGTTCTGTCTCGTAGTAGCGCCTAAATCACGGTTCAGAACCGCTCAGTATAAGTAATTGCGCTCGTAAAGGCTACGAAAGTCATGCAATCACCACAATTAAAATCAATGGTGAAAATAATTTTGGCTACATAGTACAGCCAGTACGCTCAATCTCCATTACAGAATGTAAATATCAATTTCACATTTATTGAAATTCAATATTTTAATCTAAAGATCTTTACATCCACTATGCAGATTTGTTTACAATCCATAAAGAGAAAGTTATTTGTTATTGATCGTGCAATGCCATTGCCAACGTCCAAACACGAAACGCCACTCACGGACTCTTAAACTGCACTTCAGCCCATACCTTCCCTGTTGTAGAAAGTATATTCAAGTCAATTAAAATGATACTTTTCACACTTCTGTCATGGCGTATAAAAACAGAAATAAAATAAAATAATTTGTCGGAGTGTCGTGACTATATGTTAGACTGTGGTGCAACAGATATCGACTTTGTTTAGAGAGATGACTACTGAAACGACCACAGATAAACGAGTCGTACTTCCTTATAGTGTTGGCAACAACAATGATCATACAAGGATATCATCCTCTGATAAGTGTAATATAATTTCTCCTTTGTTCAAAGAAGTTTAATACAATGTCATCGACAATTTGCACTGCCTTAAATCTGCATTATCATGCACAATTTAAACGGTATCTCTAGCCAGAAAGAAATTATCTCATGTTTGGCCAGTATAGTACAAGGTACTCTCGTATATCACACAAGCAGTCTATTAGATTTTATCATGATCAACTTCAAATACTCCCAGAGGAGCACATTGTAGTCTGTGGTGTAGATTGTGTGTGGCTTTGGGTCAGTGTCAGTGTAATGCTGTATTTGACACTTGACCACCGTTAATCATTTGTAGCTGCATGTTGAGTGGTACTAGGAGTCTGTGACGCTAATCATATGTTGCACATGGCTCCCTTGTGACAGACGAACATGTTGCATTAGGGCTAGGCGCTACTTCTAACCGGCATCAGAGGGATGGCCAGATGCAGACTGTCGATATTGTGTCAAATAACTAATCTAGTCCATCTGGTGAGGAAAACTTCAACCTGTAGAACAAAACCCCATATACGCTGACACAATATTCAGACTGATCTGAAAGCTTATGTTCAGTAAAATACATTCTATATATATTAGTAAACCATTAAATCAATCTCTACATTTAAGGGGGATTGAAATGTGTAATAGTTTAACCCCTGAGGAGCGACATTTCATCTAGAACTGATGAGACATATGTCTGAATTGATTATTTGAAACCCCACATGGAAGTTTTGTTTGTAAACACTGCCACATGTGCTAACAGCCTAATGGGCAGATAAGGTGCAAGGCGAAACAAATGAACAGCTATAGCTTGCCAATGAGAGTTAATCAGTGTCGATTCCACAATTGACTTGCATGATTGCTTCCAGTCTGTACAGTTTTTGTTTTGTTAAGTAATGAATCTGCCAAGGGCATTAATTAGTTTAATGAACGAGACTGTCACCTATCTTCAAGGGTATTTACTGTGTTACGGAACGAGGCTGCTAGGGCCAGTGTAAGGTACTTGGTGAATGTGTGGTCACACATGGCGGTACGTCTTCTGGTCGGCAACGCAGTGGCAGTTTTGCTGACCCTTTTGTACATGATGAGGGAAGGAAGTGAAGGGGAACGAAGTTTTGTAACCGTGTGGGAGTAGCCGTATGGTCTGGAGAGCCATGCTATGGATCGCGCGGCCTCCTGCATTGGAGGTTTGAGTTCTCCCTCGGGTATGGATGTGTGTGATTTGTCCTTAGGTTAGTTGAACTGGTTTAAGTAATTTAAAAGCCTAGGGGACTGAGGACGAAGTAGTTTGGTCCCATATAATTACAAACATTTGAACCTCTGTAGTTTTGTGACAACTTATTCCATTCCATTTTGGTTTTGGTTATCTTTATATGGCCACTGAAAATTAAAGCTATTTTTGCCAAATCCCCCCCCCTTTTTATTAGGACAACCACTGTAGGTTGTTGCATTTTGGCACTTGGTTGAAGGAGTGAAGACTGATCAGAAGCTCTTTTATTTTCTTCCTTAACCCCAGAAAAAGGGAGGCATGCCTAAATTTGTTGTAAGTTATCTTGGGAAATAATACATAAATGCTTTTCATATACAGTACCATTGGTATTGTGTATGCACCATTCTGATTAGTTCTTTTCTCCTTCAAGATTTCAGATAGAAACATTTATTTTCTTATCATCTATTAGTTGAAAAATTGGAAAGTCAACAAACAAGCAAGCATCACTCCATTAGCCAGAATGAAAATAAAGTGAGGAAAAGTGAAGAAGAGATATGACGATAAAGACTAGGTTGTTACCATTTATTGAATAATCAGGCATGAACAGGCGAATACCTGATCAGGATGTATTGTAGAGGTTCTTTCACATATGCAACTGGAATGCAGAACATCAATATTTTTCTACTAGCCTTCTTAATCGCCTTAGCCCAGTTATATATTTATTCCATTGTTATGTCAGTCAAATGGTGAGGAATGGTCTACAACAACACCCTCCACACCCCCCCCCCCCCAACTTCCAGTGGTGAAGGACGGCCTGGTCAACACAGCCAGAGTGGTCAAACGAATATATCTGTTTGCTGCTTGCTAATGGCCAGATGAGGTGACTGAACCAAAGCATATGTGGGAAGATGTGCACTGATACAAAGAATGTGCTAGCAGACACAAGACGTTGACAGGAAATTTATGTTTGTTGACAGTCAAGTGAAACACATGGTCTAAGATAAGGGCAGAGCTCCAAAGCATTTAAGATGGGTGGATGGTTTGATTTTTTAAAGGGACTAAAGGCTTTTAAGATGAAAAGAATATTTATTTGTATAAACTGTAAAAACATGTTTAAAGAACTCAGCCTTTTACACAACACTTGCATTATGAAAAAATATGAGTCATAAATATCCCACTACCAAACACCAGTGGTCAGTCATAAAAAGACTGTTAAAAAGATCTGAAAGAAATGAATTAAAGAATTTTGAGCTGTTTTTGGACAGAGATGACTATTGTCTGAGATATTTGCAGAGATTGGCCTGATTTAGCAGTTACATTTCACCAGGTGGAGCCAAAGTGGCATAAGTCACCAAACTAAAGACTGTTTAACGAATTGCAGAGACCAGTTAGAGGACATAATTCTCGTAAGGTGTAGTGCTGTACAGCACCTTGGGAAACGATCTTTGATCAATAGTTCAGTTTGTGACAAGTAAGTCAGGCAAAGACATTTTGTAAAAATGCTAGGTTTCTTTGAAGGTAGCTACAGATGCAGGTGATAGTGAAGAATTGTAGACAGAACAGAGCTTTCAGTGTTGTTTAAAGTAAAGTCTATCTTCTTTTGAACTTCCCAATTCTGCTTCAAAGAATGTGCTAAGAAATCTTTAGTGACCTGTGGAAGTGTCAGGAAAGAGTAGATGTAGGTTCACAACAGTTCAGTTTCAGTATTTGCTTTTTTAGTGTAGGCTAGAGAAGGACAGTGCATTACAACTGGCGATTTTTAGATTAAGTGATACTACATGACCACTCATAGCAGATAGGTTTATGTTTACATTTTGATTAAATATAGTTTTCATAAATCTGCCATAAATACTCTTTGAGATTTGCAAATGTAAAAGGTCATTGTTTAATTTATAAATAAATCACCTAAAACATCTATTTGTTGATTGTATCACTTTTTCAAATCTGATTTTTTCAAAGAGACAAAGAATTTTTATTTGCTTAGGGTTTATAACTGTACGAATAGAAGTTTACAGGGAACAGCCTGTGTTCATAAAATAGTGGATACCACCCTAATGGCACTTTGACACTGGCCACAAAAATCGCGCCATTTGACTTATGTCACTGAAAATGCTAGTGTCAATACGAAAACTTTATGTGGCGCCTCTCAACTGCCACCACTTTTCAAAGATCATTTGAACTTTGTGACATCATTTCTCAGAATCATAACAAACCGCCAGCCATCTTTATTTGAAGGCTAAAGCTGTATTTTGTGTGTGATGTATTTACCCCTACATTTTACAAACAATGTACATTTTAATTGCTCACCAAATTAAATATCTTTCCCAAATATATTGTTTTCAGTATTATTAGGTAACAGTGATAGTGGAACAACCGAATGCAGGACAAAGTTTTAATGAGCACAATTTAGACACTTTGCGTATTTTATAATGTTCTTATACAGTATATACTTAAGATTTGTGTGTGACTAGACAGGTGTTATTGAGTGATTACTGAAGGGAGATTTGTAGTTACACAACAGCCTATTTAATTCTACAAATATGGAAAATAAGTTAGGTGCTGGCAGTATATTCAGATTCGGGAATTGGCATCTTCATTGCTCATAAACACTTGCCACATGGATTTTAGAAAGGAAGTGACAAAGTTCATGTTCTAATTTCTGATTGTGGGGATCGATTAATTAAGGGAATGAACTGTATTACAGTAACTGTCAGTGCAGACCTTCAGAATGGAAGGTACCTGTATCTAAGTATCTTGTTTCTTGAAGGTATACTCTGAATATGATGTGGTATTTTTGTATATTCATTAGATGTTTGAGTTTTCCAATTTTAACAGTGATTTAATTAAAAGTTGCTCAAAACATTGATTACCATTGCACAAACTTTTCAAAAAAATATGGGTGGCTATTTTGTAGCTTTTAAAGTGTGAGTGTCAGGCTTGTGTTCAAGGGGAAGGTAATTTCCTGTCTCAACAACATTGACTTCATGTGAGATACTATGCTACTATGTTTGATTCCAGTGCTTTATATACTGTTCAATAGTTGATGAAATATTTCAATATGTACTTATGTTGACTTGTCGAAGTCTGTCAACAACAAAGTAACCTCCAGACCTCGTGGGGACTATGTAATGTTACATGTGCGTCCATGTACCAAAAGGTTCTTTTTTGTGAAATTTTGATAATTAATTTCTTTTCATATTTGCATATTTTGTTGAATTTTTTCGTAAATATTAATATATTACTCACAGTCATAATGACTTAATATTCTTTGAAGATTGTACGTAAACCTCTGTGCAAAGAATACAAACACAATGAAATATTCAATTCTTACCATCTATTAAGACAGGAGATGTGTCTCCATTTTCCTTCTTCTTGTTCGAACACTGAGAAAATAAAGTCATAAATGATTTGAACTCTGTAATTATTATTAATTTTTCCATGATTTCTATGAGCTATGTAAGTGTTGTAAGTTTTATGTAGATATGCTTCTTTTTTCAAAATTTCTATCATAAGCTCTGCAGTTTAACCAAACTTCGAATGTATTCTCATTTAGTAGAAAACTAATTCCTTATTTTTTTCCTTCTCACCTTTTATTAACTGTGATGCAATTTGTTTTTCAGGTCAACGGATTCCACCATTACATCTAATTATGGAGCTAATTATTGGAGATGAGATCAGAATAGTAACCATTTTCATTCCATTCTTTCGCTAAATAATTGTTCTGAATACGATCCTGAGATTTGTGCCGACTTATTAAACAGTTTAAACAATTTGAGCTAGCCGTGGACTTTGTTAGTAAATGATAGTAATCATAAATGTCTCCAACAGTTAGGTTCATGGCGGTTTTCCATCAACTACAGGTTTATAGTGTGTCGTTTGCCTATTCTTTTACAATGTTGCATTTTTTTATTTCTTTTCAAAAACAGACTTACCTTTCACAGCTCACGTAAATGCAATGACACCAATTTGAAATATTTCTCCTGTTTAATCTTTGTAGCGCCATCAGCGATAGCTTTCTGGATTTTACAGTGATTTCATTCTAATTAATATTGCTTTAATTTTTCTTAATTAAAACTGTGGAAGTTTCATTTGCAGGAGCTATTCCATTTCAAGAATATTTGCATACAAATATTAATTAAATAATAGTCATCTCTAAAAATATTAACAATTTGGTTGAAATGTTTCACTTGTTTCTTGAAGGGATGCTCTGAATATGATGTGGTTCTTTTGTATATTTATTAGATGTTCGAGTTTTCCAATTTTAACAGTGATTTACATCAAAAGTTGCTAACTACATTGATTAACATTGCACAAACTTTTCAAAAAATATGGGTTTGCTATTTTGTAGCTCTTAAGGTGTGACTGTCAGGTTTGTGTTGAAGGGGAAGGTAATTTCCTGTCTCAACAACATTGACTTCACGTGAGTGTCACGCACTGAATCAGCGCACTGTGGTGTTTTTGTACATTGGCGTTGGTAGTGCTCGTAACATCTGCCCTACCCTACGCTGTGCTCTACGGATGTGTGGCGTGGCACAGCCCCCGATAAGAGGCCTCAATTACAGCTTCTGCCAAGGCAAGATCTGCATGCATGCAGGGCTGGCCTTATCCATCCAGGCGCCCTGGGCAAGTCGCCCACTCGGCGCCTTTAGGGGGCGTCCAATAATTGCGTGTGGTCTTTCGGGAGGGGGTCAACCCGAATTCACCACAATTCACGTGCTGGGGTCTCGCAAATATCACGTTTTTTTTCTGCAAGAAACACTGCAAAACGGTTAAATTAACTAAAACATGTTTCACGTGTATAATATGGCTACTTATCACGGATTTGCGAACATCACATAGTTACACAGTAGCCCCTCGATTGTTACCCTAAGGATATACGCCCTTTATTTTCTTTTTCCACACGTTTCTTTGTTGGAATTGGATGCAACACTCATGGCAGCAACAGTGCTTGCTTGCCAGGCGCCTCTCTCGTGATGCACGAAGCCCACGTCAGTCCGCTCGGCTACAGCCAGAAGGGCGTTCATTTCACGCGAGTTATCTTTATTTTTATTATTATTATTATTTTACTGTAGCACTTCTTTATGGATTGAAGACGTCCCATTGCCCTCTTGCGCTGCAGCACTGACAAATTATAGCTATGTTCTGTTAATAGAATACATGTGTTTTTTAGTTTCTTCAAGAACTTTTTCAGCTTTTATTTTACGATTTTCTAAACCATAAATCTTTTTCTTCATCGTTTCCCTCTCTTCTGGCATGACTTAATAATTTGTTAAATTATGGCGTAGACACTGAACTAATTCGCAATCACAATATTAGATCTCTTAAAAATATCACCTGTCACTATGCATAACTAGAAAAGATATTTTTTTTAATTAACCAGAAAACTTAAATGTTGTCTCCAACAGGGATGATATTATTTCTGACTTTCTTTCCACGACACTCTTCCCAGTCACTAAGACTCACCATGAAAACACAAACCCTACCTCTGCCTCGTACTTACAGTTTCTGAGAGGTGGTTGTAAGTCATAGCACTGCCAACACACATTGGGTGGTACTGTATTATTTCAGTATGTTAGGGGAGTATTCTTCATGAATGCAGTGCACGTTCTATTAATTGCTGTAGATGAGTCATTAAGTCACAAATATTCGATAGAAATCCATTCAAATTAATTAATTTCAAATGTAATGACTATTTCACAGTCCATCTTTTTCTTTATTTCGACTGTCAGCTACTAGTAGTTTCTGTGGTGTACGAGAGTGGTGCTGCAGCATTGGCGCGTCATTTTTGCAGTTCTTGAAACAAATAACAGAGGCACTGCGGTCGACCTATCTCCTAGAAGTCAGACAGAGGTCGCGTGAAACATGGATGGATGCAGCCAATAGGAAGATTGCATTCAGCACGTTTTTTCTTCTGATATCCTGAATTCAGCACGTGTTTGTAAGATTAATGACTTATGTTGAACGACATTGAATAATATTTTATTTTTGCAAGATGGATGATTGAAAAATTGTAATATTGATGGTATAATACGGCAGCAGCGGTTTTGACAACGTTGGCGTACGCAGCACCCCTGAGTCTCGGCGTTCCAGGAGACCACCCAGATCGCCCCACCCTAAAGCCTGCACTGCCAGCATGTCTCTTCACTTCTCAATGCAACAACTGTCTTACTTGGCAGTACCTCAGCAAGTCGCTTTTCCCTGCCAGCTACAGCTTCTCATCGAATTTTGCGTCTCTTTGGTTCTGTGATTAGTGGGTTGGTTTTGCAATGTCATCCCATAGCTGATCGCTGTTTTCACGACCACGTCTCTCAGTCCATGGTGAAAATTTTCTGAAGGCTCAGATGAGACTTGTAAACTGGCGTCTTTCCCATGTTTCAAGTGTGTTGTCTTTGTCTTCTGCATTCCTTCTTCGGTCAAAAAACTGTTCTTTGTGGCAGCTGAGAACAGCTGTGTTAGGCCTCTCTGGTATGCCATTTTACAGTGTCTTTCTCTGTGGCCAGAAACATTGTTTTGGAGGGATCACTTTATATGTACTGCAAGCCTGGCTCTCTACCACTCACGCACATGTGCACTGCAGTGGTTTGCTTGTCTTCCCATCTGCAGGGGTCCACAGTTTATCTGCAATACCTCTGGTATCTGCAGACAAGGGCTTTCTCTGCACACACGCTATTGTGTCCATTTTGTTGTTGGGGCCTCTTTTCCGTGCGTCCGGTGTCGCCATTTATCTGCACACTCCTAAAGTCAGGCTGGTTTCACTGTGTACATTCTTACGAGAAAGTCACGGACATTCACCAGGTTGCCCCCCTACAGCGGGAGAATGTGGGACAGCGACCGGTGTCGCGGTGTCGAAGGTGAAAGTTGGGGGTGCCACCTGCTGGTTCCATCTTGTTCCCCAGGCCGGCGGGACGCTCCTGGCTGGAGGCTGGCATGGCGTGCGTGAATGCTTTCATCTGAAAAGTCAGTGAACAAAAGCGTCCCTGGCCAAAATATTACAGTACATATGCAAAGACTGGGAGATTGCTGGAATTTTTTCACATGATGGAGCCATAAACAGTCCGTCATATGTTACATGTAAGCTTATCTCATTTACAGTAAAACCTATTGATATACACAATGTATCTGATCAACCCCCAATGATAAACATTGGAGTGTGAGTGTTGTCACCTGGCGTGAGAGATGAGACTCAGCGCCTTTGACAGGTGTGTCCTGTGTGGGAATGTGTCCACCCATGTCTACAGCACACTATTTATTTAAGGAACCACCATGACATCACAACCTCCTTGCACACAGTAAGGAAGGAAACAACAGAGGACATATACAGTAAAGAGACAAAGATACTGGTATAGGCATGCAAATAGAAACAAAAACATATGTAAACGCTCAGTGGATGGTGCTGTGCTTCACAATGCCTGTAGAAGACAACAGGTGTCTAACGAAGGCAATAGATCTATTACTGCTGCTACAATGGCAGGTTATCACAATTTAAATACGTTTGAGCGTGATTTTATTGTCAGAGATTGGACACAGCATATTCAAAGTAGCGATGGAGTGGCCATTTTCCCATATGACCATTTCATGGAGGCATCATGAATATCCGAAATCCGGTAAAACATCAAATCTCCAACATTGATGAGGCCAGAAAAAGATCCTGCAAGGACACGTCCAAAAATGACTGAAGAGAATCATTCGACATGACAGAAGTGTAACCCTGCCACAAAACTGCTGGAGATCACAATACAGGACCATCAAGTGTCAGATTGCAAACCATTCAATGAAATGTCATCAATATTGTGTTTTGGAGCTGAAGGCCCATTTGTGTACCCTTGCTTACTGGACAGCACAAAGCTTTACATCTAGAATGGGTCTGTCAACACCGAATTGGATTGTTGATGACTGGAAACATGGTTAGAAGAGTCTTGAAGTTGGATCTGTACAGCTATGGAGACAACTTCATGAATCCATAGAACCTCAGCAGGTGACACTTCAAGCTGGTGAAGGGTGTGTAATGAAGTGTGGCACATGCAGATGGAGTTATAAACATACCCCTGATATGTCTAGATATGACTCTTACAGGTGACACATACGTACACATCCCAGCTGATGACCTGCATTCATTCCTGTCCGTGCATTCTGACGGACTTTGGCAATTACAGCAGTACAATATCACACCCTACAGGTCCACTGCTACAGTGTGGCTCCAAGAGCACTCTTCTGAATTTAAACACATCTTCTGACCTCCAAACTTTCCAAACATGAATATAATTATGAAAATATTGAGGATGCCTTTCAATGTGTTGTTCAGAAGAAATCTCCAGCCCCTCATACTCCTGCTGATTTATGGAGCGCCCTGCATGATACATTGTGTTAGTTCCCTTCTGCACTACTTCAGACTTTAGTGAGGCAGTGGTCCTATGCAATATTAGGCACAGGTACCCATTTCTTTGGCTCTTTCAGTGTATATACAACTACTTACACATCTATGATCACTGTATACATATTTACAAGACTACATGCAAAATATACAAAAGCTATATACAAAACTAACCTTCTCCACGAAACAAAATTTATATTCACTATATCTACAACTATTTTGAAATTACAAACTACCCTAAGACTGAACAAAAATACTGTGATCTATCACACTATCTTATTGTAATTCTACAAACTACCTGAGATTAAGCAAATGATGAAGAAACAATATCAAATGTTTGTAAAGTCTATGGGACTTAACTACGGGGTCATCAGTCCCTAAACTTACAAACTACTTATGAACTAACTAAGACTAAGGACGGCACAAATATCCATGCCTGTATTGGCCGTGCAGACCGTGACTGGAGCGCCTCAGTCTCCTCGGGCACTGCGGCCGGCAAGAAACAATATCCAATTACACAATGTTATTCTATGCTTATTATCCTTCACTGCAGTCATTTATGGTACTATCAGATGAAACTAAGGTACCTAAATACATAGAACGAAAACTAAGTCATTAAATCTATGGCTAATTATTACTAGGAACATGATTTAGAAATATCTACCAAAAGTAGCCTTAACATAAACAACAATTAAAACATATACTTAAGCTAAGAGGGGGTAGAAAAGGCGGAATTAGCAAGGGAATATTTTCCAACAAACAGATACTGGTATACTCTGTGGATGAGGGTAAGTGTGACAAAGGCACAACAGACATATACAGCAATGGGAACAATTAGTGGACACACTTGAAGCTAATGCAGACTTATGTGCAAATCGGTGTCATAGTAAGAAGGTGAATGGCATAGGGTCTTACCCCAAGTGTAGGTCCAGCCTGAATTAAGAGAGGATTAATTCGTTGATTTTTTGTGTGTTGGTGAACGAAAGAGGCAGGATACCTATGGGTTCCCATTCGAGTATTTATAGTGGCAAGATTTGTATGTATGTGGTGCTGTGAATGTGAGTGGATTTCCCATGATGTGTGTTGATGTGTATACAGTAAGATACCTGTGAGTAAAGGGAGAGAATTTTTACGATGTGATGAAACTACATTCACTCAAGAGTAGCTAAGGTATACCTCAATTATTAACATTGTTACTCTTCTATAGACCACCTTCTCTTAATATGTAAGAGCTTGTTGCAAGCTTGGGAAGCCTCAAGTGCAGTTGATTGAAAGACGAATGCAGATTGAACATCTAAACATGTTTGTATGGTACCAAGTCAGTTCAGTTACATGATGAAAAAAGTTCTATGACATCTTACACCAAATGGAAATTTATGAATGAATATTAAGTATTAAAAACGAGTCTGAACTACCATGATTAATTTGGTATAGCCATGATTAAAAAAAACAATGAATTGTTTAAACAATAATTTTCCTATACATGTATTTCATATACAGTGTAATCTCATGTAATACTTTTGTATCTAAATATATTCTCAAACACCATGTAATGTTATTGTAACTGAATAAGTATATTCATTGCAAACCATTGGTCTTGTGTATCCCATGTCTTTCTTGCATCAATTTCCCTGCATATTGAGTGACAGGGATATTGATAAGGTGTGCAGCTAGCAAAATGAAAAGATTGAAAAGGATACTGCCAACAAAGAGAGTGTGAAGTAAGGCATGTGTAATTTCAAGTGTTGTCAATGATGAATAGGGCAGAGTGTGATATGGTTAATTAAAATGTTTTATTAATACCCATTCACATTGAAGCATCAGTGAATTGTTAAGCGTGTACCGGAGTGGTCTACGTGATAGGCCTAGGGTGCAATAGTGTGTAGGAGTGTCGCCATAGATGACGTCTGGTGCCACAAATAAATAAAGAAACACAACAGAGTTCCAAGCAAAGGTACCAGACCACCAGTAAGTAAACTTTACTAGATAAAAATCAATGTTCAAATGTTTGTTAAGCTTACGGGACTTAACTACGAGGTCATCAGTCTCTAAACTTACAAACTACTTATGTACTACCTTATATTAAAAATGACACAAACTTTGCTAGACATGTGACTACTGACATTATCTTCATAAGTAAATAAATCCTGGAGATAAATTGATTTTAAATAATACTGTATAAATACCTCTATAAATATTGTAAATTAGTATTAGTATTTGGTATATGGGAAAGGACATGTTGGTCAGACATGATTAAATCCCGATTTTCCCTTATGTATAGAGCTTATCTTACATCCCTGATTAATGTATTACACGTCTGTTGGAGATATAGAGGGCTGATGCTGTATTATTGAGGGAAAATAAAATAAAAATAAAAAATCCAAATATTTTTTTTATCCTACTTTTGTACCTTCAATAGGAATTTTAATATTTTTCTTATGATATTCTTCCATTTGTCAGTGTAGTGCCATAGATTTATTCATTAAGGGCACTAACTGATATAAACATTCATGTTTTGAGGAACAAAGGAGTCTCTCATCTGTTCGCAGTCTGGAAGCTTATAAGTGTGCGCTGTTCTGTAAAATGCTAAAAGAATCATGTGACACAGTTTAAAGAATTGTACATTTGTTTGTTTGTGTACAGAAACGTGTTGCATTAAAGTGATAAAGGTATTTAAAATTGTATTCTAAGTTTCGTCACAATTATCCAATCTTGAAGTAAATTCTGTCTTTGGGATCAATTTTCTGGTGTAGATACATTCACCCAGTCGTGCTGGAAAGATGGCTATGAGCTTACAGATTTCCATGCTTAATTTCACATGAACACATCAAAGTGACATCAAATTGAATAAAATTCCACAAAGCCAGCAAGAAGGAATATGTGGGAACAAACATGTGTGAGTTTTAGTTCTACAGAAATATAATTACGTCAACTAAATAAACATCCTCTCAGAACTACCACAGCATAAAAATCATAATCAATATCTTGTGTCTCTTATTTTATTATTCATATAAATACAACAATGCAGACATCTAAACCATAAGATTCCAACTTGAAACATACTGTTAAAGCAACAGCTTCTGTTTCATTTCTTCAGTAATTTTGTAGTACATTCGTCATGTATGATCCCATAGTTTGACATACACTCCATACCCAGTGACACATTCCTATGTTTCATAGCTTCACACACTAAACATTGTCATGTGTTTTTCTGCTTCATATAGAAGATGATATAACGATTTACGATTTCCATACCCTCAAGCATGAATTTCTGTTATTGCACCTAGATCACTAGGGTGTAATTTGAACAAAGCAACTCACTCGTGCAGTGGCCGAGCGGTCTAAGGCGCCTTGCTGTGGAGTGCATGGTTGCTCGCTGTCAGAAGTTCGAGTCCTGCCTTGGGCATGGGTGTATGTGTGTTGTCCTTAGGTTACTTTAACTTAGTTTAAGTATTTTGTAAATCTAGGGACTTAATCAAAGAAGTTAAGTTCTATAAATTTGCAAATATTTGAACAATTCACTTGACGTCAATATACTTGTTAGGCATAGACGTTCAAATTAGGAAATGTCTGCTGATTGCACAGTTCTGGACGCCAGAGGTAACCTATCGTAAGTAACATTTCACTGACTTTACAGGAGAGCAAAAAGAAACTGCTGTGACTCTGATTTTGCTACCTGTACAATAAGTCAAATACCCAATCACAATGAGCTCTAATTTTTATATCTTTTCTAGTTAGTCTCTACATGTACTTCGTTTTTAGAAATATTTTATGAAATGTTACGGGAGAAACAGCACTTACAATATTCTACCTCACATAAAAATGTGTGTGTAGCCGTCTGTATTTACACATACAATATTGTCAAAGTGCTTATTACATTACGTTTGCTATTAATTTGCATGCCTTTTTATGTTTATAAATGTTTATCTTTATAATACAGGATTATTCTACGAAATACGAATAGGAATATGAGAATTATTGGTAGTGAAATTAAGAAATAAAGGCGTTTATACTTATTGAATACCAGTAGATTTATTAAAAGTTACAATTTCATCCTTTCACAAAGCCAGTCACAAATACTAGTCACTCAGCAAAGTTTAAGTAAATTGAACAAAATAAATTCCAACCCTAGTAGCTTACTCTAGAAAGTAACAAAGGTTAAACCACTTTAAAAACTGAGACAATGACATTTCTTTCCAAATTCAGCATATACGCATTAACAAATTGAGGACAAAATTCAAAATGTAGAAAAAGAATTCCATTGTACAATTAATTGATAAAGTCATCATGTCATATCCTTTTGAGTCCTTTTCAGTTTGTGTTGACATAATCTGTGGTATATTTTATTAGAAATAGTGAAAAGATTCAAGCACCCACTTAAGCCGCTTTTGTAAATCTTTATAATTCTCTGTAGCAATAGGTCTGAGAGTATTTCGTATAGCAGGAAGTTCTTCCGGCCATACTGCCCCTCTTGTTCGCCATTGCACATTCATCATCAAATGCTGTTTTATAGAACACAGAACCTGAATTCTCTGCTTGTACTTGTAGATGCACAACTTGGCTAACCAAAAATTTTCCAGATGATAAACTTTTGGTTGTCCGTTTAACTAAAGGTGGTGATGATCACTTGAAAAGACGTTCAAAGTCTTTCAAATCTGCCATTTGCATGTCATATACTTCAATGAGTTCTTTGAATCTGCACTGGCGAACAAACTGTTGCCAATCCCAAGGAGTTTCAGTTATGTCAGTTTCCTTTTGGCTAGTTCAGTAACAGCATGTACGCCATTTACCTCCATGTGTGTACCTTCAATAAGAATTTACGGTTTAATATTATGAAGAGACCTCAGAATCCAAAAATATGACAGTCATAAGGAAGTTACGATTCTGGCTCCACAGTTCTCAGACTGTATATTAAGTTCCTCAGTTTGGGTTTTTGGAAGGTTGGCTAGGGCCCACTTTAGCAAACAAAATGACACTTCTTTAGGTCCACGACCTGCTACTGTTTCATCCCACATGCAACAATAGGATTTCTACTCTGAAGCATCAAGGATTATCAGATTATACGTCCAGAGCTTTCTTAGATAAAACGCTCTGGAATTATTAAGGTGAGGTGTCGGCAAACATATCTGAAGATCGAACATGACAACCTTTGCTTGTGATCCAGGTTGTTTTGACCGATTTTTGACGAGGGTCTTGTTTTTATATCTTATATCTGCTTCTGACAAGTGGGCATCATAATCTTATTTAATTTGGACTGCTTCTTCAGCTGTTATATCATTTGTGAGTTTCACCTGCAACTCATCACAGTCATCACACGTATCAGTCGCAGGTTCCTTGAATCCTAAATTTAATTCAATGTTAAATATGTCTAGGTAAAGCCACTACTTTGAAATTAACTCTTGCTTCATTTCGTTTTCCTTGCAATGCTCTACATACAAAGAATACTTTTTTGATATATTGAGATGGCTGCCAAGATACAATCTACCTGTTTCCTCTCTGCTGTAGTGACTCTCGATTGTGGGGAACATCCTGATTTGGTTATTGATACCGTCCCTTATTTCTTCATCCAACTTGTTTGGTGCAACTTTCTTTCCTCTCTGGTCTGGTTCAATAAGTCCACAATTAATTTTTTTGGACAAAGCTGTCTTGACATACATTTCGGAAATTCTCAAAATATTTAAGAAAAATGTTTTGCAAACTTGTAGTCTCTGGCCACGAACTTCAAAGAAGTACTGAAGTGTCACATTATGCCTAAACTCCCTCTCTTGAATTACTCTTCTACTAACATTTTTTTCAATTACCTGTGAGGCAACATATAATCTCTTAAAAGCATTGTTATTTCCTTCTGTCCAAAAACTGTATGCTGCCTATCTTCAGAAATAATGTTTTCTGAATATTTCCTTTTACATGAATATTTGCAGACAGGCTTAATACATTTTGCCGGAACAACGGTTCCGGTTTTAGATGTATACTCCGTACCAACCTCTCTACATCTTTTCCTTATATTGCACATACACTTATTTTCTTGCCGCTCTTGCTTCCAGGCTCTTGTAAATTCTGATTCTAGTGTAGTAAATGTATGAATGTCATCCAAGACATTAGATGCAACATTTGATGAAGCAATCACGCCTCCATTATCAGCATTTTCAGTCCCCAGATGTGATTGAAGACTCTTAATGTTAAAGGGAACGCCACCTCCAGATTCGTCTGCCTCCCTGCGACTGCAGTTTATCTCATCACTGCCTACTCCACTCTTGCATTCCTTGCCGACATCGTTACTATCACAGCTGTTTACATGGTTGGACGTTATACACTAATCCTCAGCTGCCACCTACGAACAAGACGGAGAGTCAAAGCATAACGAGGCAACGAAATTAATACAACACCATTAGTTCGATTTAACCATCTTGAACGCGCAATCTGAAAAGTACATACGAACGCACAGTGTCACGACAAGTCTTTGTGGTAATAATGAGAAAACACGTGTTGATTAAACGCTGAACTTGGAAAGGAAAATAGCTGCACAAGATACACAAGGCTTCGGCAATGGGGAAACAGTCGAAAATTAAAACAAGGGGGACCTGACAGGTCACGCGTTCCCATAGGTTAAATAGACGTAATTGCATTTCAGTCTAAGTAAAGTTTGTTTAGTTACATTTACATAAACGTATATCGTATGACCAACCAAAATGAAAATCGCATACCTGGGATTCTTCATTTGTTAGCAACAAATCAATTCCATCAGTAACTTTGTCATAAGGTAAGGTCTCAGCACCCAATAGATTCGCACTGTCACTTTCCTATGTAAGTAAGGAAGCTGATGATGTAATGAGACTGTAGAATAGAATATTAGTTCTTGAAGTACTAGTAATACTTGTACTGCTTACCTGTACTAACATCAGCGCTAATTACACGATCCTTTTGACTTCTACCACTAATAGAATCCATTTTAATCTTCGATTCCGTCATAAAATGCTCCGTCAAACATCACAAACTACAGCACACTGGTATTCGCACGTGATTAACAATGTGTAGAACAATACGGAAGTAACATAACACTTAGAGGTAAACCATCGTAACAGTCAATACGATAAACAGCGTGGCGGTCTATATGCAGGTCAATTGTCGTATGGTCATTTACCATTGTTTACCACTGGTCTCAGATTGCAAATGCGATAGTATCACATCGCTAAATTTCTTTTATGTAAAATATATGCATACAGTATTCTACCCCTAAGAAGGTATGACTTAAACTAGCCACTTACGATAAAAACCTCAAAATCGTCAATTTTGCACTTCTCTGACGTCCAGAGTTTGTGTGGATCATCAGTTTTCTCTGCATCAATGCTGAGAGAGCACTTATATCTGGACCACAGCAACATTTACACACTGGTCTAGTGGGTCCACTCTGGAAGATGCGTTGTTTAGTGGTAGTTGATACATAGAGTAAATTTCCATTTGTACTTTCCATGACATCCACCACTACTGCTAAGACAGTATGGCGTTGTCCACCTTTTTCATCTAGAAGGTCAGAAAGCCTGCTGGAAAAAGCTTCTGCGCATGCACGGATACACCAACTCTACTGCGCATTCATGGCAGAATAGAACCGTTCCTATTTCCCCACGGCGAATAAACCGTCTGCTAAAGGCCCCTACACACGTTCCGATTTGTCGGGACTAATTTATCGGCGGTCCGATAAATTGGATGTGTGGAGGCACTTCGCGACCAACTTCAATTGTCGGGTGGTTGGTCAGGCCTGGCCGTCTGACATCTGACCTCCCCCCTCCCCCTCGCGCAACTCCACACACAACAAATTGTGCATGTGTAGAGCTAACCGACCAACTTCCTGTCTGCAATCATCTGCTTTCAGCATAGCGAACATGCAAAATCATAAACAATTTGACAAACTGATACCACAGGACAGGGAGGCACTGCAATTGCTGCGTGCAGTTGGTTGGAATCATGGAGGTAAAAAGAGGGAAGAGAACATGACGTCACAAAATTGAAGCTGACTTGAACCTAGCTACACTATTACATTTTGTTCAAAACATTAGTTTTCTGCTTAGCTGCAGTGTAGAGTTGTCGACACTTTGTGATTGATAATACCTACATGCGTTGCTTACAGTTGTACTAACCGTTTTGGTAGCTCTAATAGGTTAAAGGGAATCACGTACCATTCGTAAGTGAAAATGTGACCAGTAAGGTATTGGTGACTGACATTTACTGAATTGTACCCTAAAGGAAAGTTTCTACTCTTCATACATGACATGTAAGACTGTTTTGCCATTAGTAATTACATTCAGAACAACACATCAGTTATCATTTCATTGTGTTCAGATGTTTAAAATTGCACTAAAATCCTGTTGTGTGTCTTTTCGAAGACAATTTCGCTATGTAAACAAACACAAAAGCACTAGTCCTATACTATGCTTATTTCTACACCCATTTTCTAATTGTATGGAGGAGAAAACCACAAAAGGGGTTGATATTTTCAAATTTGAGAAAGCAAATATTGCCCCCTTAACCAAATTTATTTAATTTAAAACCAAATGATAGTTTGCCGATTCAGTTTTCATATCTGGCACATAAATCAGACTATTGTGCTTTTAATACCAGCACACAGAACACTGTATAATGGGCATGTATCGGATCGTCTGTACTGGCAAGGCAATCATACTGTGATAACAATTACGAAAGCACGACAGTATGCCTATTTCTGTACGTATTTTATAATCTTACAATTTTGTAGACTAACATGGAAACCGTATAGGAGTTTCTTTTATTTATAAACATGAGCAATAATATACTGTACTGTACAACAATGTGAATGTGAAAATGCGACAAAGAAGAAACAGTGTCAGTATGTAACAAAAGTATTACTTTTGGCGTATACTTTCAAGTTACATCGACACATATACTGTAACATATGGGTTTATGCGAGTTCCAAGGAGCTTATTCCTATATGCATTAACATTTTTAATTATGTGAAGTCTGTTACCAAATCAAACATTGCTTTTTTGATGACACCAAACCCGTTCTACTGCTGGGTCATAAACGCATTTTAAAAACAAAAGAAGTCTCGAAAAGCATTTTCTGAGCTTCTATTATGTAGGCTACTGTAATAGTGTAATGTTAAATATTCACAGAAACTTCTGTGTGGACAGGTCGTGAAACAAGCAGAACAGGCAATCCTCCATAAGGGCCAACTAGTTTTTTTAAGAAACAAACATGGCTGCCGACCACACCTATCGGTTTCAAACAGAAGTACAGTAGACTCCCATAGTGTCCTCTCCACTCTTTTTACCTCCATGTTGGAAAGTGTGTAGGATGATATAAATTTGGTTGGTTCGTTGATCGGTCGATAAGTACTCGCATGTGTAGGGGCCTTAAAGGCGTAGCTTCAGCTGTTCTGCTGCTAGGTGGCAGGCCATGTAGACCTGACTCACGGAAGTTAGGTGTGTCATATAACACTGGCTGAAGACATAGGTCTTAGACAATGGACTGCAGTTCATGTGCAAGGATTGCAAATATTTAAATACCATCATTATTATCCACTATCTGATAGTAAGGCTGAACATTTTGTTCAAATGTTAAAAAAAATCACATATTAGGGTACAGAAATTCTTCTCCTCCCACAGACAGGAACAATCAGACTAAAATATTCTGTCCTCGTCTTTCTCCTTGCTGAGTAATAGGATGTCACTAGTTTGTTAGATGGATGTTGTCATAGAACAGTGTTTCATCTTCTGTGATCGCTACATCGCCCTCTTGTATGTAGGCTATATATTTCGAGATGTATATGTGCTGTTCAAAAAAATGTTCAAATGTATGTAAAGCTTATGGGACTTTAAAGTCCCTAAACTTACAAAATAGTTATGAACTACTAAAGATAGCACAAACATCCATGCCTGAGGAGAGATTCGAGCCCCCGGCAGGGAACTGCCTCGTGCATCAGAGCATAGTGTCTCAATGTGTCGGTCGCTCTGTGGCGATTATCTGGGCTGCACTGGAGTCATCAAAATCAATTTGTGAAGCCTGTTCAGTGTTTCTGCCACAGTGTTTTTGTCCACAGATCCAGCAAATGAACTGGGTCCACGTTTGCAGTCTCCACATGTCGTCTATTAGAGATGGCGCAATACAGAGGGGTACCAGTAGAGATAGAAAGTAAGTAGTAATCGTACTTGTTAATTTACCAAGGTGAGGTGTTTGTGGTAAATCTTCTTCAATGTGCCACTGCCTTCAAACAGAGTAGTCATTATACAGAGTTGAATATGACGTCTTCAAAGCTGTTGAAGAAAGGAGTACAGAAAGAACGATAACAGAAATATGCTCCTCTTTGCGAAAGGAATGCATCATGCCCTAAGGACTACTGTTTAATCCTATAATATGCTTTTTTTCTTTTTGTGATTGCATTACATTATTAATGTAATAAATTGCTATTACTGAATGGAGCATTAATAATGCTTGGTTGAGTGTAGTCATACACAAGATAGTAATTTAGATCTAGTTTTCAACCTGTGTAAATCTTAACCATTTTAACTTTGCTGGAATGAAAATGTTTACCATGATAAAAATGCATAGAAAAAGATGGAGGTGTCCTATCATACACCAAGCACTACTCTTTATGAAAAATAAAGAATTTTTACTTGGTTTAGACAACTAAGAGCAATTTGTGACAGAGTACTAGCTAAATTATAAACATCTGTATCACTATGTATAATAACTCCAAAGAGCCAGTATCATTCGGTGTGACCTTATTGTCTTACGTTTGCGGGAAAAACTTATAGAGCATAATAAATTGCTCTTTATTTAATGCAAGTAATAATAATTAACTTGATCGTCTATATAGCAAGAAATAGTGATTACTGTTTAATCCAGAAGCTATTTCTACAAAAGGGGCTCACACTACATGTGTTACAAAAATGTAATCATACACTGTCTTTCTATTAGGCTAAACTTTTTAAGCACAAATTAATTGTAATAATCACATTACTTCTTGTAATAATCACATTACTTCTCCCGTTTACGAAAGTCAGATTTATTACACTTGCTACTGTTCTGTCCAAATAGGTAAGTGAAGACTCAAGCTGTGGTAAAATTTTACGACGCTTCTCGCCGGGATCCAGTGCTTATGCTAGCAACAGATGAACAATGAAGTGTAGAATTGCGTTAATATTTTTCACGAGCTACAGAGTAAATGTTATTGCTGCTCGTTTCACTCACAGCAAAAATAATACTGTACCTGCTCTATGGTTAACAGCTTCTCGTATGTAACCTTGTCCGTACAGAAAAAAATAATTTTCGTTTTAATTGAAGTTATCACGAAAAAACATTTATTGGTCATCATTACCATTGGTGACAATATAACCACTGCAGCCCGGCGAGAAGCGTCGTACAAATTAACTAGTACGTACTAGGCAAGTGACAATTGTTTCTGGTAAACGTACAGTAACCATTACTGTAACCAAGTGTTTTATTGGCGTAGAACAGGAAAGTTAAATGTACTGCAGCATAAGTAAAATCTTTGGTGAGTGTGCATCGTAAACAAATCTTTCCATGCTAACCACCCACATTGTTTTGAAAACACTAACCTCAAAATGTTTTACATATGTAAATGAATTTATTACTTTAAATGTTACATCGAATGACGTCGGAGTATTAGAGAATACATTATATGTGTTCATCGAAGATCAGTGTTGTGCTTCACCAATTACCACTGGTTATATTGTGATGAAGATTTAACACACGTAATTGCTTTAATTTTCAATTTTTAACAGTGTCATTAAACTCTAAATACATTTCAAGTTACCTGAAACTATTTTAGGCTCTTGCGTGGTATGTAAATGTAATTTGCTTTCGTACTAGTACGTAATAACTGCACAGCTGTCAATAGTTTAGCAGACTACAACTGGAGAATATCTTGTAAGTTTTCTGTCAGCCCACAAGACTGGTTATATCCTCGAGGAATCGTAATGACAGACCTAGTGTGGAAGGTAGGCTTACTTTAAGAAATATTTACTTCACCGCCATTGTTTATTAATTTTATGTAGGGAAGACTACCATTTCAGTTGTTTCTAGAAAATGGTTGTGATGATCTGGTATCCCTGTATGTTTACCATGATAAAATACATATATGACTGTGATGGTGGACTGTTCTGTTGATTATTCTCATTTTTGTACGTTATAATTTGTTTTTGGTGGTCAGAAGTTACAATTAACATATCTTTGTAAGTCTAAACTTTTGAGTAGAACATGCAGCTAAAAGAAATGTTGTTTTCTTGTGGTCTGGTATACACCTTATATATATATTGATGAATTGTATACCTGGTAAATATGTAGATTAAGACTTATATCTCATATCTTAGTTTATGATGATTGTGGTACACAGTGAAACAGTTGTTTCACTGTGTACCATATGCAATAACATACTTTTATTTTTACATGGGTTAAATATGTAGGCTTTGTATGCAAACAATGTTATTAGTAATTATAATGAAAAGGAACCCAGGCACATCTATGTCAATTTATAGGTTTGCAAAATGAGTTGGTGAGAGTTTTATTAAGACAGTGACAAAACCAAATGTAAGACTTGCTTACAGGAACTGATAGTGACACAGTCAGGGTAGTCCTCAGCCAGACCGTTAAAAGTGACACTTCTGCCCTACAATTCTTCTCAAGAAAGCTCAATAACGCTCCAAAGATATATTCCGCTTTTGATAGCAAACTGCTGGCCATCTACAAGTCCATAAACACTTCTGGACTGCAATTGACAGTTGATTATTCTATGTCCTCACTGCCCACAAACTACTTGCAGCTGTAATCCATAACACTCCAGCAGATCCTCCTGCTCATTGGTTCCACTATTTTGACTGTATTTCACAATTCACCATTGACGTGCATTATATCAAGGAAGCTGGCAATGTTGTAGCCGATTTCATGTCCTGCGTTGATGCAGACCTCTCTAATCTTGCCATGCTTCAAACTACAGATGAAGGCACCATGCAAATGATAAATGATGACAGCTCCTCCCACAAACCTATACACACCTCTTACCACGGCATTTCAGGTGAGATCTGGTGTGATGAACTGACTGGCAAGCTACATTCCTTCATCCCTCATTGCTTGCAATGTAAGGTTTTCGACAAACTACACAGCTTGGCACACACTGGCATCAAACTGTCCACCAGGTTGGTCACTGTCTGCTTTGTCTGGCAAGGCATAAAAAGGGATTGCCAGACCGGGGCACATGCCTGTATTCCTTGCTAATGGAGCAAAGTCACAACACACCCCCTTACCCTATTCTCCTTTCCTGTCCCCTGCACCACTCACTGGGTTGAAGCTACTCCCCTCCTCAATATCACGGCCGCATTCATGCACATGTGGATCTCCTGTTTTGGCTGCCCCTCCATCATTACAACCGACCAGGATAGGCAGTTTGAGTCATCCCTCTTGAATGCTCTATACCCACCACACGCTGAAGCAATGTCATGATTCACTTTGGACGGAGGTTCTGCCACTTGTCCTGCTCAGTCTTCAGACCATGTACAAAGAGGACCTGCATGACGCAGTGGCCGAGTTTGTTTACAGCTAGAAGTTGACTCTCTTTGGAGAACTCGTCCATCCGACACCCCTGCTCCCTTTCTCAGATTTATCATCCCTTGTACAGCGCATCAGGCTGCACTGTGCAAAGATCAACATTCCCCCTCCTCCATGTCCTGCGCTCTCTGGAAAACATGCTCATTTGTTTTCCTTCGAGACCCTTCTGTCCACCCTCAACACTTTCATCGTTTTTATCAACAATTCCCCTGTTACGGTTTCCATTAACAGAGTGAAGCCTGCTCATGATGAACCTCCCCCCCCCCACCCCTTCCCATCCAACACATCAACTTCCATTGATGACAGGCCTGCAGATCTTCTCGCTCACTCACCCTCTCCTCCTCTGCCCCAGACCTCTCCTCAGGTAGCCTCATCTCCCCCCCCCCCCTCCCTTCCGGCCCTTGAGTTCACCGCCCCAGTTCCCCCTCCTCTCTATTATCTTGAGGGATCATGCCCTGTTTGTCCTATACTTGTCCATGATCTCCTCACCCTTCCCCCCCCCCCCCACCCCTCCTCCTCCTCCTCCACAACTCTCATTGAGAGCAGTTACTCAAGCACATAGATCTACAGCGCCATATGCACCACCCAGAAGTTTGCACTTTCTTCCTTCGTTCATCAACTGTCCTCGCCGGCTTCAGGGCTTCATCGTGGCTGCACCTCCTGCTCTCCGACGTCAATCCCTGATGACGAGATTGAGTTCAGTGTTATGATACTCCTCCCAATGCTGAGGTCACCACCTCTCTCGCCTCATCAAGAGTACTCCGTCCTTGAGGGGGGTGGGTGGCGACATTAACACTAATTGACTGTATGTCATGTATTGTATCTTCAAGACTGACTTTCCTAAGCATCGCCATCCATATTGCAACCGAGTCTGGACTTGTAACTCTCTGAGTGAATAATAAAGGTTATAAGTTATCTGTATATTGCATTTATCTGGGAGCACAATCACACTTATTCCCATAACATCAATAAGACACAGAATATATTAACTCTGCGGTTGTTATCTGTGAGATACAGAGTCAACACTAAGGTTAGCTTTAATTAACCTCTGATGTTGCACTGAATCAGTAAACAAAACTATGAAAAAACATGTAAGTTGGCCTATTACAATAATAGCAAATGAACATTTATTTCATGAAAGTTATCAAAACTTTTAGGTCTGCTGCTGCGTGTGTTGCCTATAGCGAGAATATGTACGGTATTTGTGAGTTTCTACACGACCATTAGGCCTATACTGTTAATAAAAGAAGGTCCCATTACACAAATAAAATATAAACATAAAAAACTATTTACAGGCTGTTAAAAACACCGATAAAATGTAAGATGCTGTGGAGAGAACTAGTTACTAATTTATTACACTTTGAGACATTCACAGGCTATATTTTTCCACATTAATGTCAATACGTAGTCGAAAGATTGTTTGCTTAGTTATGTGAAATGTTTATTGAATGAATTGCATCCATTGATGGCAGAATATGTATTCCCAGTATCTAAATACTATGGATAACAAAAGGATAGCATCTATTCAAGTAATATTACTGAGTGAAATGCTTACACGAAGTCATTGAAGAGAAAGGAACTGACGGTAGTTAATTATGAAAGTAAAGCATTAGGGGAGAGTAGTATACAGTGAAACAAAAATTACACTTTTTACGTAAAATACTTCTCAAAGAGCAAATGTTTTTTGTTTAATAGAAAGAAAACTTATTTTTCAATGTTGTGAAATAAACTGAAGTGCTTGCATGTTTGTAGAAGGCGTGAGTGCTGGCTGAGTTAAAAACAGAATAGATTATAGATTAATATTTTTTGTTTAAAAAGTGATCTGTAGTTTCCATTCTGATGGAAGGATGTAGGTTGACAAAGAGCTTTTTCCCCCCGCGTGTGAGCTGAGAACTGTGATCGATGGTACATTTTGTTATCATTAATTTACAAAGGATAAATACAGATTATTTATTATCTACAGTACAGATGTAATAAGATATCCCGTAGATGGGTTTTCCAACATGTTGATGATGTCATGGGTCAAAGCAGATGGGTGGAAACGCGTTGTAAAATATTGCTGCAGTTTTTTCAACATTCTGAAAGCAAATTGCTGCCTTTAATTCGCAATAGCAATGGAGAATTGAACTGAAATGCAGGAGGATCTGCATCGAATTGACACATGGTGCAGGGAATGGCAATTGAATCTCATTGTAGAGAAGTGTAATGTGCTGTGAGTACATAAAGATCCTTTATCATTTCGCTACACTATAGTAGGGCAGCAACTGAAAGCAGTTAATTCCATATATTATCTGGGAGTAGGCATTAGGAGTGATTTAAAATGGAACGACCATATAAAATCAATCGTGGGTAAAGCAGATGCCAGACTGAGATTCATTGGAAGAATCCTAAGGAAATGCAACCCGAAAACAAAGAAAGTAGGTTACAGTACACTTGTTCGCCCACTGCTTGAATACTGCTCACCGATATGGGATCTGTAACAGGTGGGGTTGATAGAGGAAGTAGAGAAGATGCAATGGAGAGCAGCGCGCTTCATTACAGGATCATTTGGTAATAGTGAAAGCGTTACAGAAGACTGTAGGAGAGACGCTCTGTCGCTGGGTCCGGGCTTTTGTCAAAGTTTCGAGAACATACCTTTACCCGAGAAGTCTAGCAGTATATTGCTCCCTCCTACGTATATATTTTGAAGAGATCATGAGAATAAAATTAAAGAGATTAGAGCCCACACAGAGGCATACCGACATTCTTTCTTTCCGCGAACAATACGAGACTGGAATAGGAGGGAGAACCGATAGTGGTACTCAAGGTACCCTCCGCCACACACCGTCGGGTGGCTTGCGGAGTATGGATGTAGATGTAGATATAGACATCAGGATTTGATGACATGCACTTTTGCAGTCCACTTCAGGAAACACTTTTGCACCTGCTAAAGTCTGAGTGAAATCGGCAGCGTTGAGAATAGGGTTGTTGTCCATATTAGTTCTAGCGTTTAGTCTGCAATATTCACCGCACATGCACCAAGTACTGTCTTTTTTGTCCACTAAGTGAATATAGTGACAAAAGGTTTACAAAAGAGGGATCAGTAGTGCCCACCACCAAAATTTCAGCATTCTGTTGTTTGACAGCAGCGAGTTTCTCTGGGCAAAGTCAGCGCAGCTTGCTTGAGATGGGAGGGCTGTCTGTCAAACAAAGTCTATGAACAGTTCCATTCGTCATGTCCGAAATGTCAGTTGGCACAGTGTTCAAGTGTCAGGATATGGCTGGCGGTGAGACGTGGGCGGTTCGGGTGGCAGAGAGAAATGCAGGACAGTTTTGTTGAATCAAACTATGAAGTTTATTTACTTGTTACTACAGAAGGCTACCGGGGGTGTGCAACAGTAAGTGGAACCCGTCCCAGGGACCATGGTGACCCGCGACCTACCGGGTGAGACCTGGAGCTAGCAAGAGAACGTCTTTTCACGACAGTGGCCCGATCAGAAGAGATTGTGCCTCCGTCCCAGCAATCGTCGGGGCCTGGCGGACGCTCCACGTGAAGCAACGTGGTCTTCCCCGATTGGTAGCAGAGTATTGCTGAGTGGTAGGAACTGCGCTCCCCACAACAATGACACGAAGCGAGCAAGGGGGGAAGACGATCGTCGAGTCAGCAAGGGCCGGAGGGAAAAAGTCGAATATTTTAATAAACTAAATTTTCGGGTCTAGCCAGGGTCCTTAGGGAGAGGTTCCGCTTGTACATTTTCTTCCCCCTTCTAAAAAAGTGAGTTTAAGAATTTTTTGGGACAGAGTATAAGTTAGGTGGGTTACAGAATCACTTGCACATGGAATTCGTTAACTAAGTTTCTCAGTTAGAACATATTTTTTTTTCAACAATTGAGTTTAAAATTCTGACACTTCTATAGATTCCTTGAATATAATCAGCTGTTTTGACATTTAAGAAGATGGAATACAATAATAATATTTTTTTTCATGATTTTTCTCTAAAAACTAATATCGCTTATTTGTGTTTGTTTCTACTCTAATGATAAGTATAAACTGAAAACCCAACGCTAAAACAATGGTTACAGTTAGAAGTCCCGTAGGCATCTACCAGACTAAAATTATTTTGTTTACAGTGCCCTACATGCTCTCTTGGACCTAACACATTTTTAGGCATCAATGACTATATTAGCACATTACAATGGTAATTTAGTGGACCCTAAGTAACTAACATGAGTTCAGACAAGCAGTTGGACCAAACAACATGTATGAGTAGAATAAAATCCCAATTCCACTAAGGTAATTAGTGAACAATTGTATACCATATAAAAATGAACTACAGCCACTTATAGCTATCATAATAGATATTAAAATGTATAAGTGCAAAATTATATAATAGTGTGCGTGAGTGCAGTGTATAGGCGCGGGCCGAACTGAATCAGCACTGGCCTGAGAGGTTACAGGCGCCCCTAGAAGTGTAACTGTTTGCGCGTGTATTTCAAAACTAAACTCGTGGTTTATCATGATTGGCACAGAATTCTTTCCACTCTAATGGCAGCACCGTTGTTACAGTCTTTAGCTGAATCTATTCAGTAAGACCTTAGGGGTCTGTCGAATGATGTAGTAAATCATTAAAATGGGGCAACTTGCCCAACAAATTATTTGTCAAGTACTGTACTTGATTTTGTTCGGCGCACTTCACCTCAACGTCACCGACGGTGGCGAAGCGACCGTTTCCGGCAATGGACCAAGGGCACATCTGGGCGGCCCGAGGTATGCAGACGAAAGTTCTCCAGATGTCTCGCCCCTTAGGGAGGTCTGGATCAACGCCTGGGGTCTGTCAGCTGAAACTCACCCACGAGGCAAAGAGAGACTGTTTGTTGTTAAGGTGGGGGTGGCGGCCCGCAGTGCGACCGACCACCCTTACAAAATGTGGACATAGTAGCACGTTGCCACATCATGGGGTAGAATTCCCATACAATTTACACGTATATAAATGAAAATAAAGTTAGGCACTTATGGCCGGTTTGTAACATAGACATAATTATGGAGCTAATTGAGACTTACAATACTAATACTTAAGGTACTTGGTGTTTTGAGTTTACATAGTAAGTAATAGTGCTTTTATAATAACAACATAATAAAGTTGAACATTGCATATTGAGTGACTGAACAGTACAGCAAATCATTGACAAAATTTGACATGGAGTTTGCGAAATGCAATTCCTGTAAAAGATTCGTCTGTGAGCGTGTGTTTACATAATGATTTAGGATGGTGTGAGTGAGACGTCAGTACTGCTTTCCGTTTGAGTAAACACAGTTTTGGAACGCTCGGTGCGGTATATGCCACCACTTTGTCGTTCCGGGACTACGTCGCCTGGGATCTGGCGTTTATTTTGTTTCTTTTTCCTGAAGTAAAGGGCAAGGGCCACGGCTGCCAGTATTATGACGGGAGTGGTAACAGAGGGGAGTACGACCTTTAGCGTGTCTCTGGCGTAGTGCCATTCATCTATATGGGCTATAGCTCGGTCGAGAGTAATCTCTTTTTGTTCACGGTGGATGAGTTGTTTAAGAGAATGAATTAATTTATTAGAATTCCAGTGAGGGAGTTCTGTCCAGTTCTGTACTGAGGGAACTGGCAAGGATAGTTCAGGTAGATACAGAACTGGCGGGGGAAGTTTTATGGGAACATGGGTATGCAATTGAGCAGGAATCCGGCGAGTAGGTGTGGAAATTTCGCATTGCGAAATATTATGCATAAGTCCGGCTTCTGTTAACGTGATACGAAATGTTTGAGATCCTTCCGGTCGCTCATGACGTAGTGGCGTTTGGCAAGGCATACAGTAAACTATTGCCGATTAACTGCAGTATTGGAGCGGTAATAGTGGTAACTAAACGAGTACAAGATTGAGTATCACCGTCCGACAGAAAGAGGGAGATCTCACAATAGTCCGTACGAGTTTGTAAAATGAGAGTTTGACATAAGTATATACCAATGAAATGGCATCGCTGGAGCTCCTCGCGCTTGAGGGCGGTATGAGTTTGCCTATTCGCACTGACTAGGAGGTAGTCACTGGTTTTCCACCTAATGTGCTGCTGAAGGGGCACCCATTTAATAGGAAAAGTATGGAGTCTATAGCACTAGTATTCACAGTTAGTACACGACACCGGTATAGATACATGCGCCGTGCAGCAGTCTCCTGACCGCGTCAATGTGACCTTGGCCGCTGCATAATAGAACGGAAGGTTCTGTTCAATTACCGGTTTAATCATGCGTAGAGGAGCCGGTAACAAGGGAAACATTGGAAAGGAAATGCAGGAACAATTCAGCGGGTAATAATTGTGGACTCAGCTTTCCTTGTAGTCCTAGCTGAATGGCGCTATGCAACGTGTTCAAGTGAGATTGAGCAGCATGGACATTGAATAATAATACCTGAATAATCCTGGTAAGTCGAAGGGTAGTGGTCAGGTTAGTGACAGCATGATGAAGTGTAGATAGCTCATGTTGTACTGTATTTGTTAAAGACTGGTAGTGTTGAGTTAATTCACTGGCGGTCGTTTGAATTCGCCTCGTGGCAGTTAGTAAGTTATTTTCTATGTGAGTTAATCGAATCTGTTGATGAGTGGTGTAAGTGTGTAAGTTCTGTGTGATTGTGGTAAGTTCGCTTACTGCATGATTCCAACGTTTTGTATCATGGTTATCCGGGGTTCCAAAAACAGTTTTCAGGATCGAACCACCAGCATTAAACCAGGCATGTTTTACACGTGTTAGTGGCACTGCATCGGCAATACTGCGTAGTTGATTTCGCAAATGTATGATAATCCTATTCACTTCATTCAGCTCAGCTGCGATGGGTGCTTGTTTGTACATTAGTAGCTGTTGGACAGTTTGTTGGAGCGCTAAGTCTTCCTCCTGAAGTGTGGCTAGACTAAATGCAGCCGAAACGTCGACAGAGTACTGAGCGTGTATTATGCCAGGCAATTTTTCAAAAAGAACCCCTGCAGTGGAGGGATGAATCTGGTACGGCGGCTCTCCCATGATCGTCGAACCAAAAAGTGTCAGGAGTCCCAACAACATTAGCATGTTTAAGTCCCGTATGTGACGCCAGGAGACCTAGGAAAGAAAATTCTCACTAGGACGATAATAGTGAAGTGGCTAACAGCGGGCTGAAAGGAAGAAACACATATCTCAGTTCCATTCGCAAATGCGACCGGTGTCCTTGATATTTTGGACGAAAGTTTCCACGCTTTCTCTGGGTTTCCCCGCGAAAGTAGGAATGAAGGTAATTGCAGGTAGTGTGGTAGCCATGGAAGAAGCAGAGGTGTTAACACTTAAGGCAGGGGTAGGGGGTGTACCTACCGCGACTGAATTTTGTGATGGGGAAGATTGCCTTCGCTCGGCTTCAGCGAGCCTCGCTTTAAGGTCATCATTCTCAAGCAAAAGGTGATTGAGTCGCTCTTGTAATGCATCAATAGGATCTGAACTCGGCGCAGTACCAGTGTACTGGTCTTGAGACCGAAGGGTGGGCATTCTGACTACTACAGGGGTAATTTTTCTGAGCAGTGATTAGGTGAGATGTTAGTAAGAAATAGCAGTACTGATGCCTCACTCACTGGATTTGATGAACTGCGGCGATGGCGGCAGCGTCGTGCAGATCCATGGAGATGGTAGGTGGCTGCGTCACAGCGACGGGCGTCGATCTCGGGGACCTCGGCTCGCCATCTCGCCCGGACCCTCGGGCGTCGACGTCAGCGGAAACGGCGGCGGCGGCGGCCTTGGCCTTCGGCTGACACCTGCGGCGCGGAAGTGCGCCCGGCAGGCGCGTGGCCACGTCTGCTACGCGTCAGCGTAACAGTAGAGTAGCTCAGCGCGTGGCAGAGCCACGCGCCAGGTTCAAACTACGTCCGTGGGCCACCGTCATTAACTCATTTAACTATTCCCGAAAATCTCTCAGCCGTCCTTACGGAGGGTCGAATCGCGCGTCTGACACCAGTTGTTCAAGTGTCAGGATATGGCTGGCGGTGAAACGTGGGCGGTTCGGGTGGCAGAGAGAAATGCAGGACAGTTTTGTTGAATCAAACCATGAAGTTTATTTACTTGGTACTACAGAAGGCTACCGGGGGTGTGCAACAGTAAGTGGAACCCGTCCCAGGGACGATGGTGACCCGCGACCTACCGGGTGAGACCCGGAGCTAGCAAGAGAACGTCTTTTCACGACAGTGGCCCGATCAGAAGAGAGTGTGCCTCCGTCCCAGCAATTGTCGGGGCCTGGCGGACGCTCCACGTGAAGCAACGTGGTCTTCCCCGATTGGTAGCAGAGTATCGCTGAGTGGTAGGAACTGCGCTCCCCACGACAACGACACGAAGCGAGCAAGGGGGGAAGACGATCGTCGAGTCAGCAAGGGGAGCCGACGGATCCATCGGTTACAAAACTAAGACGGCCGGAGGGAAAAAGTCGAATATTTTAATAAACTAAATTTTCGGGTCTAGCCACGGTCCTTAGGGAGAGGTTCCGCTTGTACAACAGTAGCAAATGCCCGCATGGCAGTTCTTGTAGTAGCGTGAGGCAGTTCAAGGTGAAGCAAGTCATTGGGGGGCGTGCCTTTGAGTGAGTTCTGAGGTGGGGCTGCGGCCAAAGGGAGCGCAGCAGTGGAAAGCAGCTTAGGAAGCTCATGACAGCCGAATGTTGCCGAGGTGCACAAGTAGTAGCCGCACTGGCTGCGGATGCAAGATTGGGAGGGAGACAATGTAGCACGAGCACAAGATGGTGGCACGCAAGGCTAGTTCAAATAGTTCCTAGGGACACCACAAGGGATTGGTGGCGTGCGAGTCAGCGAAGTTAAAGTTCCAGATTCGTGCTCGACCAATGGAGTAGGCGAGTGTGAAATAGTAGAAGATCGCTGCGTAGGTGGGGATGGGGCGGGGGAGCAGTACAAGAGGTGGTCCCTTCAATGAAGTGAAGCGCTGGTGGTGCAGCCAAACAAGGTGCTGGCATGGCAACCAAGTTTTGTTAAATACAAACATCCAAATAGGAGTGTCACATAGACACAGAACTGTCACGTACACTGGTAACCTTGCATGAGGGCGCTATGTCACTGATAACACTCGTGGAGGAAAAACAAATACTTACCATAGGGTGATTGTCATTTGGAGGTGCTTGAAGGGTTTCAACCACCTGCTGCGTGGAGGCCAGTTGAGTTTCTGTGTCAGTGAGACAGCTCTCTCCCATCGCAGGCTGAGCCCTTGTTAATGTTCGCTAGACAACTTAAACAGGAGAGTATGGATTTGGTCAATGGTTTTGATGCCCTTGCGAACAATCTCCACAATCAAGTCAAAAGAGCTCTTGGAAAGTGCATGTTTGGTGGGTGATGAAACACCAAGTGGCGCACATCATCAGGGAAAACTTTGTGGTGAGATGGAAGGGGAATGCTTACAATAGGTTGCGAAATGTCAGCCACTCCAGTGAGCAGCTCAGTGACAGATAAATTGAGAATGTCATCAAATCAGAGCATGGCATTGACAGCATGAAGTAGTGCATGATGTGGGTGAACCTGGCTGGTAGACTTAGAAGCAGGTAAAAGAGAGACATCAGCACTGGTGCCCACAAGGAAACAAGTACCAGAAGCACAGTCGTGTAAAAGACGAGACGTCACAAACAGAGTGACGCACATGTAGGCACCTGTTCTTGACATTGTAGGAGGCTGTGCCTAACCTCTCCTGTATTCTGTGTTTGGATGAAGGCATGGCTGGCGGCACTTATTTGTAGCATCACCGAAACAGCTGTGATGATAACAGTAGGGGTGACAGGGAGCCTGTTCCTGTGGAAAGTGGAGGAGGCCCTTCGTCAGAGTCGCACAAGGTGTCAGCTGACAGAGCCGCTAGTCAAGGCAGAGGAGCTGCAGCTGAGACTGAATGTGATGGCTTAGATCTGGCTGTTTGCGGATGTACTCCACAGTGTGGGCGACCACAACCAGCAGCAGGAAGGTGATGTGAGGTCTGTGACTTGGGGGTGAGCCGATTTAGGTGTGCTTCATGTAGGTGAGTCTTGTAAACTCTGTTGGTGATGTGGGTACGCTCACTAGATGGTTGCAGAATATTGTAGTTAAGGTATGTCTGAACAGAGCGAGGAAGCTTGCTATACCAGACAGCCATGAGGGTAGAATCAGGCATGCCATGTTCTTTCACTAGCAGTCGAAGGCGGCACCATAGCTAAGAAGTTTTCTTGTCACCAAGTACTCTTCATGGAAGATATGTCAGATCAGGTCATCTGGAGTATGCATAACCCGTTGCAACATAGTGTTCTTGGTAACAGCTTAACGATTGTAGTTGGAGGGGAAGTAACCACATCACATATAAAGTCGACATGCTTGTGTGCAGGTGCATGATGAGACAAAGATAGCGTGCAGCATTGTTGAGCAAATAGTGGTTGAAGGTTTGCTCAACTAGAGCAAGCCAAGTAGTTGGGCAGACATCCAGGAGGCAGAGACAGAGGTGGATCAGATGCAAAAGGTGGAGTTACACCGAGAAGTCACTGCACATTTGCTGAGGTGAGGTTCGAATGACGCTCGGCACGACACAGCAGGTGCCCCTGTGGACAGCAGCACTGTGAGAAACAATGGCGCGGTTGTCCAGTGCGGCAGAGACATTGGTTTGTGCTGAGAAAATGGGGGATTGTGTGAACGACACTGGCTGTGGGAGTCCATATGTGTCAGCTGTGTAATTGAGCGGTAACGTCTGTTATGATCAAGGTGCATTAGACGCAACACGAGATACGGAACACGGTTGCACATGGGAAACACTGACACTAGATATAGGGTTTGAGTGTGCTGCACTATTGGGTGTTTGGCTAGGGGCAACAAAGCTGTAGCTAACACAGGTGAAAATGACGGTTGCACCAGCCTAGTTGCTGCAGGGTTGTCGTCGAAGTTGATTGTGCAGACAAAAATGGTGCTCCCGAGGAGCAAGAAACTGATACTGAACTGATAGACTCATTTGAGATGTAACCTGAATTCACACTGTTTGATAAATCACCGTGCCCTGAAGCAATAAAAAAGTTCCAGTGGGGCGAAGAATTTTTGCCCTGTTGACCGACCACGTGGTCGACGGAGTGATATACTAACTTGCACGGATGGCCAGTAGAAGGTCCATTGTTCAAATTTTGCAAATCCAAAAGAGCCACATTTTGCACATTAGGAGCACATGGGTGGTAGTTTGGTAAACCATTTGTACTAAATGCAGGGGAGACACAAAACCGGAGTCATTACAGTACCTCACAGCACACATGGTTCTCGGCATGGAGAACATGCCTTGAGGAAGTCTTTGTTGTGAATGCGAGGAAGAAATGCTCGCCAAAGTAAGAAGAGCAGTTCCTTGTGTCATAGGGAAAGATTCCTGGTGATGATTGAAGCAGCGAGGTCATTGCAGCTGGGTAATGTTGAACAAAGGTCTGTTGTATTTCAGTGAAAACTGGTGCCAAAATCCTGAATTTCATTTGCACTCATGGAGAAATCGAATTGAGGAGTGAAGCCTCCCAACGAAGCTCACCCGTGAAGATATGATAGATAAAGTTCAGTCGATTACTGGTCATGTTACCACAATGTGAATCATACTTCAGCACAGGAAGAGTGCTCCAAAAGCCACAGTGTGTGGCACAGTGTGTATCATTTGTCACCGCTATTCAGCCACATTATATTTCTCTGTTTCTCTTTCCCTGTTTTTGCATTTGCAGGTACTGTGCATGGCTAACAGCTGTTTCATGCTCTATTAAATCTATGATATTTGCAATTGGTAGCATTTATGTCTATTGCTTGAAAAAAAAAGGGGGGGTGGCAAACAGTGACTGTTGTTATTGCACTGGTGGAACAAAAAGATCATCTTCCATCATGTCAATGTATGGTGCACATCTGTGTTGTTTTGATGTCCAGAATTGCAGAATCAAAGTGTGATTTCTTGAATTTCAGCATATCCACTGTAGTTTTATTCCCATGGTTTGTTTGTTTAACTTGGAAGACAAATGGCTCCATGGACAACATTTGTCATCAAATGAAGAGGTCATTGCCCAACCAGACCTTTGGAAATTCTAGTTTGTGCGTGGTAAAAAAAAGTCAGTTTAACACTTCAGAAAGTTTATAGGAAAAAGAGAGAGAGAGAGAGAGGAATATGTTGGAAAAAACATTTTACCTAAACAATTTGAGATTCTATCTTTATTTAAGGACTTTTTGAATAACTCATATAGATGTGGGGTGTACTTCTAAGATGACTGCTTCCATATGAGATTAAATTGAAGATAAGAAAAAATGTTAATATGATGTGAAACAATTTTAATTTCAGTCATATGCCACAGTTTTGAAATCATTTCAAATTTGAAGGCTACTCTTCATGAAATCATTTGAAATCTGAAGGCTACTCTTCTAGTAAATCAATAAATATAAAATAAACAAATAAATAAAAAAATAATAAAAAAATAAAAAGTCTTTCAGAATGTATGTTAGCATTGTGAAAAATTATACCTAAAAGGAAAAGGGCAGAATGTAAGACATGGATACAACCCTTCGGCTTTGACCATTGACATCATATCTGAGTCTCACAAGACATGCTACGTAGATATACCAACTATCAACACAAACACTATCAATGAATATAAACATATGGGATAGTAACATGATACTTATGTATTGTAGATAATAAATAATCTGTGATTATCCTCGTAAATTATAGATTACCTCAACAGAATGTACCATTGAACACAAGTCTCATCCCAAAAATTCATGCCTTTGGCGCTCGGTTGGGGGGGGGGGGGGGGAGAGCTCCCTCTCTTTTAACCTATACCTCACTATCAGAGACAAGCTTCAGATCACTTTTTAAACCCAAAATCTTAATCTATTTTCTACTTGTTAACAAAGTGTCATCTTTGACTGAGATATTTCATTGGTCAAAGCTGACGGGTTGTATCCCGGACTTCAGTTGACCCAGGAAAAGCAATCAATCATATTTCATAAACTGATGTGTAGTGTATAGACAAACATTCTAACTGCTCATTGCTACTCAAACAAATCAACACCCTACTGCTCTGATTCAGTATTCCTCATTAAATGTAGCTTTTGGTAAAGTTGAGTGGTTGCCTATTATTCTAGAAATTTTCATTATTTATCATGAATTATATCATCATTTATGCCAAAAAAAAGTGTTCATAATGTTCATTTTTATATGTATTTTAGAACACAATTGTGCACCTGTGACCACGGTATTTTGAAACTGTGCCAAAATGGGGGATGACTTAGTGACTTGTGTAATTGACGAAATCTCCCTTGAAGGACTTGATGGTATTACACTTGAAGGTATGTTTTTCTTTTATCATTTTCCAAATAGATTTAGCAACAATATAATCCATGTATTTTATAAAAGGAAAACATGTTCGCAAAAATGAGAGAGAGAGAGAGAGAGAGAGAGGTAGAAGTCAAACTAAAAGTGTGACAAGGCATGTGTTTCAGATAAAGTGTTTTTCTTCTTAACATAAAATGTAGTTGAAGATAATATTTATTTAACAGTGGAAAGTCCAGGTAGGAATATCAATAATATCTACTTCTAAATAGATATGCTGCTATTATGCAATTAACATTTATGTGCATGGCAGAGGTTTCATCAAACTACTTTTGGGCTATTTCGCCACCATTCCATACTAGAATAGTGTGTAAGAAAAAGGAACACCTAAATGTTTCCGTTTTATGATCTGATTTTTCTTATTTTATTATGACTATTATGTCTTGTTATGCAGATAGGTACCAACAAAATATCTTCTCATTTGGAGGAGTAAGTTGGAAAGAAGTTCTGTAGGCTAAATAGATCTTGCCACAATAATTAACACCTTCCTTTAAAGACGTCCACCCTAACTTTTGCATATTTCCTGTGACTCTCTTTTCTCTATACCAGTATAATACAAAACAAGCTGTTCTTCTCTGAACTTTTTCATATCTCCTGTCACTCTCATCTGGTGAGAATCCCACAAAGCACTTCAGTACTCCAAAATAGGATGGACAAGTTTAGTGTAGATAGTCTCTTCAGTAGAACTGTTGTATCTTCTAAGCGTTCGACCAGCATGGTGCACAAATGGTAATTGATCCTTAATAATGAGAAGTGTGAAGTCATCCATATGACCACTAAAAGAAGCCTGTTAAACGTCCTTTACACGATAAATCAGTCAAAAGTACAGGTCATAAATTCACCTAAATACTTAGGAGTAACAATTACAAACAACTTAACTTGGAAAGAACACTTAGAAAATATTATAGGGAAAGCGAACCAAAGACTATGTTTCATTGGCAGAATACTTAGAAGATGCAATAGCTCTACTAAAGAAACTGCCTACCCACACTTGTGCATCGTATTTTGGAGTATTGTTGCACATTGTGGGATTGACGGACAATTTAGGGGAAAGTACAGATAAGTGCAGCTAATTTTGTATTATCACAATGTAGGGGAGAGAGTGTCATGGAAATGATGCAAGAGTTGGGGTGTAAATCATTAAAAGAAAGGCGTTACTCTTTGCGACAAGATCTATTTGCGAAATTTCTTTCACCAACTATCTCTGTCGAATGTGAACAGATTTTGTTAGCACCCATCTACATAGGAAGACATGATCACCAAAATAAAATAAGAGCAATCAGATAAATAAACAGAAAGATTTAGGTTCATTTTTCTGCGAGATATTAGAGACTGGAACTGTAGAGAAACATCATAAAAGCACTTCAATGAACTTTCTGCCATGCTCTTCAATGTGACTTGCAGGGTATTTATGTAGATGTACATGTAGACCAATGAAGTACAGTCTTTGGTTTGCCTTCCTCAGAACATGTTCTGTGTGTTCTTTCCTATTTAAGTTTTTTGTGTCTGTAATTTGTAAGTATTTAGTTGAATTTATGGCCATTATATGTGTGTGATTTATTGTGTAAGTGAAGTTTGATTTCTGTTAGTGCTCATGTGAAAGATGCTGTGTCTCAACCATGACACAACTTAAATCTTGTCACCACCCGCAACTGGTAAGGGCATTGCGGGCCACACTTTAACTGGCAAGGACAACTAAAACTGTGAGAATTATAAGTTAACAAGACCAAATACTCATGTTTATTACAATACTACATTGGCCATCAGGCAACAAGTACAGATCACATATCGTTCATGACTAGAACAATAATACTCCGTCTTCTTGGCCATCATCTTCATTCGAAGGCTAGCAAGTAACTGACGTCTCACCATGGCACCAATGCTTATCTATCCTTTGGCGGTGCCACCAACATGGTACTGCTCTGCAAAGATTGTCCATCGGGTCATTATGTCAGTCTATTGATGGCAATGCTGCTGCCTGGTTTTGCACTTTAGGCTGGTGACACCACACTCCTCCCTCTAAAAATGCCTGGCCATGGTCACATGTGAACCTACCATTAGGGGGAGGTCTGTATGCATTTGATGGGCCAGGAGCCGAGACTGGAGCAACTGATGAGCTCCCATTCACGCCCCGGCATCCACCCTGCGCCCCCATGGAAATGCCTGGCAAACCACAGAGAGGGTGCAGATCTACACCCACCATCAGAGGCACTGGCAATGAAAGGGCTCCCCTCAGAGAGAAAGGCAGCAGGTCACACTGTGGCCATCCATGCCGCTAAGAGCTGCTTTATTGATGGCATCAGTGATGAGGGTCCGTCTACCTCCATGGGTTGTGCTGCCATAAGGGATGCCGTGGGACCTGTCACAGAAAACCTCACCCACATCTCTTGGTTGCATGCCTGATCTGAAATAGGAAAGCAGTGGCAGGATCATAAAACTTTTAGCTGATTCCTGTCACATTTCAGCGGTGACCCTGTAGGGGAAGATACGTGTAATATGTTGTGTCTCAAATGTTACGAGCACTGGCTGTCCGGACCTGAAAAGCAGAAGTGTCATACCGACCTACATTCAGTGTTAGTGGGTTCAGCAGATGGAGAAGGGTGCTGTGTTTGCAGCCATTCAGCAATTCAACTGGGGAAGGGCCATCCTGAGGCATCACTTGATAACTGGAGACGAAGATTTGCAAGGCCTGCTCACTGGAGTGGGTTCCACGATTCTTATTCATCAGCATTTTGACAAAATCTCCCTTGAAGGACTTGATGGTATTACCATACCTGCCAAGTTTCCTGGTTTTCCCAGAAGACTTTCGGATTTTGGTGTAGTCTTCTAGTTTTCCAGATGAACATCTTTTTTTTTGGATATTCAACTCTCAGAATTGTTTCTGCTCTCTGCATTTGTATTGCATTTCAGTTTTGATTTTTGATAATAGCTGCTATTCTGAGATATGAGTGTTTGAAATTCAACTGAAAGTCGACCAATGATATTGATAATCTTTTGTAACAGAATATTACTGCACTTTTGTCATTAACTCGGTGTGTTTGAAACAAGGCCTTCGAAAGTAGATTGAATGTTCTATCGATAAATCACATCTCACTTTATTCTTCGATTGCATGTTAGTGGGAAAGATTTGTTTATGCTTGCTTTTATGCAATGTTTGCTGTAGTTCTGATTTTCATGCAATTGTGTTACATATTTTTGTGTGATTAACATTTTCATGACGACTTCAACAAAGAAAAAAATATATTAGTCTTTCAAGAAGCATATTCGGAATTTCCGTGTATTACACAATTGCTGAAAGTGAAACATTTGCATTCTGTTCCATGTGCTTGTGTGATATCCTAAAGTGTGACGATGGAAACTATCAGAAGATAGCACCGTGTATTAACCAAAATCTGCATCTCCCCTCTAGAAGCTTGTATGAGACGAGCACGATTTCGCGTCGCTTATTGCTACACAGATCTTCCTAGTACAGCTAAGAACTGGCAACATCGATGCTAATATTTGGCAACACTGTGACAGTGCAGTTACTTCCGCAAGTGGTACTGAATTGTCTAGCTAAGTTCACTTGACATTCCTCTTCTACTTTCATGATTCATGCTGTATAATGCCGATGTGATATGAGAGACAGAAATTTAACTTTTGCGCCCAAGGAATGCTGATATTCGTATAGGTAACTTTCATGTTATCTTTCGCGATGCGTTAGGGGCTCAGCATTCAATATGTGAGAGACTGAGAGCACCAGGCGCCAGCGTGTGGTTGGCTGTGTGGTTCTGCGCGTGTCTCGCAATGCAACTGTGGTGTGAGTCAGCAGTTCCAATCGTGATTGGAGACAGTGCGTTTGGTGGCGGTATTTTGTTTTACTTTATTTTATTTTACTTTATATGCTGCAGATTGCAAGAAGAAACTCTTTAATGGAATCAGAAGAAAAGCTTGATACAATAAGGCATTCAGAAAGGTCGACTCAAAATTACGGAAATGGTATTAGATGTCTTCTTTGCTTCACCATACAAACGCCTTTGAAGGAATTCGAATTGACCTCCCTCGATACGAATTTTTACTATTTCCTTAGGACCCAGATGCAAGGGGATGCTTACAGAGGAAGTGAACATAATGATTAATATAGTTTGTTCATGCAATATATCTGCTGTAGAAATGAGACACCTTGAAGTGTGCCTGTGTTGCTTTAGAATGTGCACTGAAATGTATTCACATAATTTAGCTCATACATTTAACATAAGGAATCAAACAACGAAACTAAACTTTGTAGTGGAGTTACGCACTGTGTCTTGATGAAAACATATGAACTGATGACAATAACAAATTACATGAAGGGCTATCCTGAAAGCAAAAGGATCGTGATTTAAACCACAAATAAGTATTAACCATCGTAAAGTGCCATTTGATTGGATCAATGACTGTGACAATGGTTTGCCTCTCTAATGTATTATGTATTAGTGTAATAATATACTCATCATTCAAAATGGGTGGTTTGCTCCGTTAATATCGTGTCTGAAATACACATCGCAACTTATTTTGTGGATCACCACTCAGCAACACTGCAGCATTTTACATATCCAGGGCGATAAGCGCCGCCACTGTTGCTGCCGGCGAATGGGCCGCGGAGAGCGCTGCGGCCAGAGACAGCAATGTTATTGGGCCAGAATGTTATTACCAGTGTACCAAAAAATGAAATATGTTACGCATATGCTCCCCTTACACATGTGGCATCAGCTGTACGAGGGACATGAAATTAAAATTTTTGTCAACAGTCGGTTTCAATCGCTAATACTTTCTTGTGCAAGTCGCGCATCTTACCGCGTGACCACAGATGTAGCTGACTCACCCGTCTTCTAACAGCACACAAGAAGTACTTTATGAACTCCCGCAGTCAACAGTGTTGCCAGATTGTGCAGATAGCCAGACTTAGAGCGAATCAGCGCGGCCACGTTTATTGTCCCATGTTACGATCGGCTCGGACTTAGGCTCAGCGGCGGCCGGCCGGCGGCCAGGTTTTTTGTCAAAGAGTGTGCCTTAAACATCAGTTGATTTAAAAGGACAAAGAGGTTTTAAGGTGAATATCAACAAAAGTAAATCAAGGGTAGTAGACTAAATTGAATTAAAGTAAGTGATATAGTGATAAAATAAGATTAATATTTAAGACACTAAATATATGATGGGTAATCAAAATCATGAATTGACATGCCAATAAGTCAAAATTGCTATGAGCACTGAGGCAATCATCCTACAGGCCCTACAGATTAAAAATGCCTGTCTTGTAAAATACATTGTCTTTCTGGTGACTGGAGAAACAGAAACAAGTCATAGGAGATTTGTTTATGGACAAGTTTGGGAAGTTAAATTTGGTCTTTCAAGGCATTAATGTAACCATTAACATTTTTTTGGAGAATGAGGGATCATCACTACAACTATGAGGACTACTGGTGGATAGATTCTATTGAATGGATGTCTTGTTATAGAAAGGAGTTGAAGTGGAGATATTGTGGGTGTTTGGTAGATTTGATGTGGACTGATATACTGTTGTAGCCAATTTTGAAGTGATGGCTTGTTCCAAGTGAAGCAAATGGGAGAGAAAGTATTGAGGTTATTATGGAATATTTATATGTGGATAGGGTTTCTACACCTTCAGTTCTGATCACAGAACTGTCATCAATATATCTGAAACAGGTGAGGAATTGTGTTTATAGGTGCTTGGGAAGGATCCCTCTAAATAGGTTGGAATAGGATGGTGCTTATTGATCATGTTGGTTTTCATTCCTCTCTATATGGGCATGACAACTAAAAGCAGTCTTTACACACTAAAGGTCACTGCTAAATAGTGGCCAGGAGACACATGTTGCCCAAAATGATGTTATTCATATCAGTGACTGCTCCACAACCTGCAACATCTAGATACTTCATACCAACACCAACTTGTGTGATGTGATTCTTTAAGTTCTTCCAGCATATGGAGTAATCAATAAAGTTTCAGGATTGCAGCCAGATAATTTCGACCTCTTGGCATGATATTTTGATTATCAGTCATCTTCAGATGAGTGAAAGTTGGCGAAGAGATGTATGTGCAAAAGTGGCTGTTATAAGAGCAACCTCTGTCAAATTTTGTGCCCTCTGCATATGTAGATCTAGATGTGGCATGCAGGTGCATGCAAAAAGGTTTAACTACATGTCCAACTTTTGTTGGAATCCACACTAAACCTTAGTTGTCAAATCATAATTTTTTAAACTGTTGCTACATGTGTCATTACGAATAAAATGTTTTTTCTCCAAAGTCTTGTCCAGTTGAAAACCATCATGAACTATGTGTTTTCCTGCAGATTGTTTGATCAATGAATCCCATAAGGATCTTGTCATGTTCAAGATTTCTGTCACAGAATAATTCATACAGTGTTCCTTGGAAATACAATTCTCGGCTATGGCAGACTTACTCTGTTGCAAAAGATGGGTCTGATGATCATGTGCCACACATCTTTCATGCAAGGTGCACATTATCTGACCAGTGTAGGTTTTTCCCACACTCACAGAGCACTTTAGTTTCTGGACTTCCGCAATCCCAAATTGTCCTTAAGTGAACCAAGAAGAGCACTAATCTTCACTGGTGGCTGGAAGATTACTTTAACTTCGTGTTTTCTTAGGATCCTGCCTAATTTCAACAAGAGGTTGAAAGATGAGAGGTGGAAGGAACATGCTGAAAAGCTCCTTATCCTCTTGTCTGTATGGGTGATCATATTTCTTTCTCCTTAATGCTGTGTAGAATATTCATTGTCTTTGAACATGGATTGTAGATGTTCATATTTCTTAGTGAGGCCGCGTTATCAGACACAACATGTACCTGATGCACCACTCTTCAGAGGGCACTGCTAGTTTGTGCAGGGTGGTGATAGATAGCTTGATGCTTGCAGGTAGATGTCCATATGTGTGGGCTTCCCGTAAATGGAATGTCCCAATGACCCATCCATTTTCTGCTAAGATGTCCAGAAAGGGTAAGCAGCCATCCTTACCTATTTCCATGGTAAATTTGATATTCTCATGAATCAAATCAGTGTTGCAGAAAATGTGACAATCTTCTTCCCTGCGGGCCACACTATGAAAGTATCATCTGCATATCGGCACAAGACCATTGGTTTAAGTTCTGCCAAATCAAGTGCTCTTTCCTCAAAGTCTTTTATAAAAAAGTTTGCAACTAGAGGGGAAGTAATCTTTCAGCCAGCTGTGAAGATTAATGCTCTTTTTGGTTCACTGAAGGACAATTTGGAGTTGCAAAAGGCCAGCATCTGCAGAGTACCCTGCAAGTGTGACAAAGCCTACATTCATCAGATATCTTACACATTGATGAGTGTGATAGGACGGCTATTATTATCTATCTATATAAATGATCTGATGGACACAGTAAGTTGTAATTTGCGGATGTTTGCTGATGATGCTGTGGGAGGGTGTCATCTGTAACTGACTGTAATAGCATGCAGGATGACTTATACAAAATTTCTAGTTGGTGCGAAGATTGGCAGCTAGCTCTCAATGTAGAAAAATGTAAGGTGATGCACATGAGTAGAAAAAACAATCCCATAATGTTAGAATACAGCATTAGTAGTGAGCTCCTTGATGCTGTCGCGTCGTTCAAATATCTAGGCTTAACATTGCAGAGCGATATGAAATGGAACGAGCATGTGGGGACAGTTGTGAGTAAGGCGGACAGCCGACTTCAGTTTATTGGGAGAATTTTGGGAAGATGTACTTCACCTGTAAAGGAGACCGCGTATAAAACGCTTGTACGACCACGTCTTGAGTATTGCTCAAGTGTTTGGAACCCGCAGCAGATCAGTTTAAAGGAAGACATAGAGGCGGTTCAGAGAGAGCAGCTAGATTTGTTACCGGTAGGTTCGACCAATGCGCGAGTGTCACAGAAATGCTCCGGCAACTCAATTGGGGATCGCTGGAAGAAAGACGACGTTCTTTTCGTGAATTTCTGTTAAGTAAATTTAGAGGGCTGGAATTTGAAGCTGAGTGTAGTACGATCTTGCTGCCACCTACTTACGTTTCACGTAAAGATCACAAAGACAAGATAAGAGAAATTAGGGCTCGTACGGAGGCATATAGGCATTCTTTTTTTCCTCGTTCAATTTGGGAGTGGAATAGGAAAGGAAATGTCTAGTAGTGGTACAGTGTACCCTCCACCACGCACCTTACGGTGAATTGCGGAGTATGTATGTAGATGTAGATGTAGATATAGACATTGCATGCAAAGTGCATAGGACATGATCATCACACCCATCTTCTGCAGTACAGTAAGTTGGCCATAGCTAAGCATTGTATTTCCACAGGATACACTATGAATTATTCTGCCACAAAAATCTTGGCCTTATTGAGATCTTTGTGGGGATCATTGATTAAAGAATCTGTGGAAATATGCTTGGCTCAGTATCTTATTAATTGTGATAGACGTTTTGATCTGAACAAGGCTTGGGACCCAGTGATCTCTTAAATGTCTCCTGTGAGAAACATTATATTCATAATGACACTTCTAGCAATAGTTAAAAAGCTTGATTTGACAACTGAGAGTTAGTGCACATTCTGATAGAGGCCAGATGTGCAATTAAACCTTTGCACATGAATTGCATGCCACATTTATATCTGCATACGTATAGGGCACAAAATTTGACAGAGGGCACTCATGCGACAGCGATTTTTGCATATGCGTCACCATGCCAATGTTTGCTGTAAAGGCATTGCTGTAAACTAGCGATCTCCAGTGGCTAATACTCATTTGAAGAAAATGGAAAATTTTCAGCCCAAATATCATGCCTGGAGGTCATCATTATCCATCTGCAATCTTGAAACTTTAAGTACCAGATTTCCTGGACTGCACAGATGAGAAAACTCCCTACAACATATTCTTAGCTTTTAACATTCGCTGATCCCTATCCTCCATTCCCCACCCCCTTTTCCCTGGTATCATCATAGCACTAAACATGCCTTCCATTCCATCAGTGTACCTTCAGTCTTTTCCCCTTTCTACATCTCTTCTCTCTATTTCCCCACTCCCCCAACACAACCTTACAGAACTTCCATTCTACCCTGCTGTCCCTACACCTTCCCGTCCCTGTGTGTGTGTGTGTGTGTGTGTGTGTGTGTGTGTGTGTATGTATTTTCCCTGATTCTGAACAAAGACTTACTGTCCAAAAGTTATATAGCTCTTTCAACTGTATCTCTCTGCATATACATCTATATTCTCATACCATTCTGTGGTACAGGGTACTTCGAATATTGCTGTTACTTCCTCATTTTCTCTTCTAGTCACATACAGTTCATGGGAAAGGACCATTGCTTGTAAACCTCTGTATGAGCTTGAATCTCTGTTAATTTTATCTTCATGCTCTTTTCGTGAGTTATTCGTACTTACGAGGAAGTAATATATTATTTGACTATGACAGTAGTTCATAACATTATCAGGAAAGACTCCTTTGTATATCAAATTAGATGAATGCTATTAGTGAATGTGAGATATCAGAACTAATAGCCAGGTTACTGACAGTCATTCTTCTCATGTCTCATTTCCAAATGACACAGGGAGGTGAGAAAAGGTAGTAGTACCAGATTTACTTTTTGTTTGGATTTTGATGTGTGTATGCAAAAGTATTGATTAATAGCATTGGTGAATTGAGAGAATAATTACCTCTCTGTCCACAACAGCCATCACCCCCCTCCTACCTTTTATTTAGAGCAACTAGCAGTAGGAATCAAATAAAAAGTTCTCGGGTTTCCGTCTGTGTCAAGTGTTTAATACACCACAAGCTCTCGGCCAAGCACTCCTTGACCATTGTGCAGTTTTAACCTTTTGGCATGGTCGGAAACATGAGAACTTTTTATTCAATGTTATTGCCATGAGACAATGCGTTCTTACAGTGCTAGTTGATATGCAACTGTGATATACTGCTGGCTACCCAAATTGCTGAATCCTGTTGGAAACTTCTAAATCATTGGAAAGTTGTTGAAGAGGCCAATGTTCACAATGAACTGTAGAGCCATAAAATAAAGAAACGAGTGTGTGTGTGTGTGTGTGTGTGTGTGTGTGTGTGTGTACTTAGTTCATATTTTATTAGCACTTTTAATTATATAAATGCACTGTAATACAAATCCAGTAATGCTGAATAATATTTGCATGCTTATTGTGCATTAACCCTAATATCTGAAAAATGTTGAAATTTTATTTTAATTTTGCAGATCTCTGGCTTAGGCTGAATGAACGACCAGGATTTGATTTAATTCTTGATGACTCAGCAAAAGAATTCCTGTGGACATTAATTAAAGAACTGGAAGATGTTGAATTTTATGAGTTACCTGAACCACGAAATCCACTGGTAATATTTGATCGATATAAATATATTGATCCAGAGCTGGGTACAGTTTTGGAACCTGTAAGTAACTTCTGATCTCAAGTATCAGTAATTATATAATTTGAATATACATCAATTAGTAAATGTGTGTAATCATAACAAAACTAATAGGTCAGGTGGTTGCTATACATTCCGAGGCACTGTGTTTTTCTGTTTATCTAGATGTGTGGATTTAAAGAATAGGCATCACTTTCAACTAGTTTACACAATTTTATGCTTCTGAGTAGATGGTCTTGTACTCAGCAGTAGGATGACAAGTCATATTTAACTTTTTTTTAGACACAAATCTTTTTGTTCTGCTTACTACATTTGTCATATTGTGGTACAACAAATTTGTTGTAATTCAAATATGAAAAATTGGCTGCAAATGTCACATCTGTCATCACTGTGGTCATAATATCTGAGTGTAGTTTCATTCTCTTCATTTGTATAAGGAAAGACTGTAAAATGTGTAGTTTTCTGGTTTATGCTAATAGTGGCTTTATCTCATAAATACCAAAATATAAAAGATCAAACATTTTGGTATTAGAAAGTTTCTATGTTGTGTAATCGCTAACTCAAAGTCTAAGGGTTTTGTATTGTACTAATAATGAATAATACATTCTTGGCAGTGCACAGTTGCCTTTACTTTGTAGACTTGTATATAAACATAGATGTAAAAAAAGTGGTAACATCTAATGAAGTAAAACATCTCAAATGAGACAATTTGACCACAATTTAAATAGAAATTCCGATAAGAATAAAGCATAATGTGATTGTGCTTCTCTCTCTCTCTCTCTCTCTCTCTCCCTTCCTTACAGATATATTCCTCCCAAAAAAGGCAATATTCCATTCAGTTCACTTCTCTTTACTTCTTATATCTATTTAGTTTGCTACTAGCATGGCTCTGTACTTGCAGTACAGCTGCTGCCTTGATTGTGAGAAATGCAAAACCACCTTCCATTCTATCTGCTTTCTCCTCTTTCCTCTCTCCTGCCTAATGAAGGAAATTTAATTTCTGAAAACTTGTTTCAAGATTTATTAATTAATTTAATTTATTTATTTGCATTAATATCGGCAGTACTTGTCTGAGGTAAGTACCGACCAGCCACTCTTATCTCTTTTGAATAATAATTTCTTTTTAAATCTGTTCAATTTGTTTGTCCACACCAAGCCATGTACAGTGACTACGGGCCTATTACTTCTTGAGAAAGACAAAGTGCCCTTGGTGAAGAAGATGGAACACTGGCTTTTGGAGGCAAATAAGGATTAACGCACATGAAGAATCTGAGTCCATGTGCAACAAAATAACTTCCTCATAGACTGTGAGGTCATGTCATCAAGCAAAATCATTAATGGTGTACCACAGCAATCTGAATTTGGTGAGCCTAAACTGGGCACCCATTGCAAAGGAGATGTAAGAAATGTGCAAAGCCGAGCTTCATGCCATAGCATGTGCAATTTAACTATAATCAAGAGGAAAGTTTAGCATCTTATTTGATGCTTGAACATTTGCAAAGCAACAGAAGAGTCCAATTCTGTGTGTGGGATGACAGGAAGGTGAGAAAGTGTGTCGGTGTTTGTATGCTTTGCAGTAGGACTATATAAAATTTCATACTGGTAATTTGACAGAATCAAAGCCCGGCAATGCAGTCTTTGAACAGTAAGCTGTTGAATAGACATGGAAGAGCTTAAAAAAGATTGCAATAGTTTGTTCTCTATAATTAAGATTAATTTGTGACCAAACCAATTCTGAGGAAATTATGTTCAGCATACAATATGGCAAGTACCACTTTTTCAGTTTGCAGATAATTTTTAGAGTATCTGTGAACAATTTTCAATAAAAAGCTATGGAATGGTCATAAAAACAGTACCTATGATACAAAACAGCTCCTTTGCTGTCAGTAGTATCCACAGCTAAAACAACAATTATGAAGGATCAAAGTGAACGAGGAAATGATGCTTAAACAAAGCATCTTTCAAATATTGAAAAGTATTTTGACACTCTCCTGTCCACACAAATGGTACACATTTATGGCATGGCCAGTTCAAAGATGGAGCTATGTGAACAGCATTCAGAATGAAACATATGCAATATTTCAATTTTCCAAATACTGATTGCAATTGGTGCACTTTGAATGGAGGAGGGAGTTTTTGATTAGCATACAGGTGTGATTGAAGATAATGAGTTCCCTTTGAATTGATGACATGGCCAAGCTATTCTGCTTTAAAGAAGACACATTTATTCCTGTTGTATTTCAGACCTGCATCTGATAAAACTTGAAAAGAGTTTGACGATTCTGGGAAATGTTCATTGGGTGTTGGATCTGATACTACAATGTCATCAATATGGTTTCAACAAGAAGGGACTAGTGCTGTCAGCTGCTGTAGATAACACTGAAATATGGAAGACACAAAAGCACTGCTGTATAACAGACACAAGAACCTGAACAAACCAGGGGGGGGGGGGGTATTTATAACAAACACCTGTTGCAATTGTTCATGCAGAAGGATTGAAAATAAACATCGTCCAGGTAATTGTTTGAAAAGAACTGTAAGGCACCCAGCATGAGTGGCAAAGAGTAGGTGTCTATCACTGTTTGTTGATTCACAGTAGATTTAAAATCAACAGTCTGAGTGTAGCGGAAACTTAACATAAAGGTACAGTTGAAAGATGTGCAATGACTAGCACTGATTGGAGCAATTACTTCACTCCCTGCAAATTTTGCAGTTCCAGTGTCATCTGTTGTCCAAGAGCATGCAAAACAGGATGACCTTTCCAAAAGCGGTAAATTATTTGCTTTTCCTAGTCCCTCTGACAGAGATTCAAATGCTGTGCATAAATTACCAACACTGTCACTTGAAGCAAACAAATTAACTGAGAACACATTATACTGAATGCTAAGTTCAAGTTTCCAGAACAGAGAACTGTGAATATCACTGACTGTGTTTGTCCCTGCTATGTTACAGGAATGTTCGGCCGTTGTATGCTGTAAGTGGACAAAGGGACTTTTCCAATACTGATCTGCTAAGCAAGTCATAAGTATCACTACTGATCAGTGAGACTGATGAACAAGTATCAAGTTTTAACTATACATGTACAAATAATTTAGGTCTATTGACTTGATACTGCACTAAAGTGGAGTGCTGTGTTCATGAAACACACACACACACACACACACACACACACACACACACACACACACATATGCACTCATTGGTGGTTGGTTTTCCATGAGCTGTGGTGTAATCCATGTTTTTCACACTGTGTAGAGACTGAATATTCTGTGAATGCAAATGCAAGGTCGATCTTTGAGAATCGCTGTACTGAAAACAACCTTATTGAACAGGACCTTACTTTCCACTGGAAGCAAGGGACATACAATGTGTGCATGTTCTGTATGAGAGCAAGTGCAATCCTTCCTAGCCTTTTTCTTTCCTATGTGTTTGCACGGTACACTTGGCTGCCAAGGTGAGGGGTGCAGGCCAGCAGTCGCCAATGATTTCCATATCTGATCACCTCGTGAAACATGAAGCAAAACAAATTTTCTATCTACTGCACAGACAGGTGCTAATTGAAAAGTGTCTTCTGCAGCATCCTAGAGTCCTGACAGTCTGAAATATGCAATACTTGCTGCAGGGAGGGGTCTAAATACACAATAATCTGAAACTTCAAAGCAGATTAAAACTGTGTGCCAGGCTGGGATTCGAACCTCGGACCTTTGTCTTTTGCAGGCAAGTGCCCTGCCAATTGAGCTATCCTGGTATGCTTCATGGCCCATCCACAGGGCTTTACTTTCACTAGTATCTTGTCTCCTACATTCCAAACAAATCGTGAAGTCTGCCAGGATAACACAGTCAGCAGAGTGCTTGCTGTGAAAGACAAAGACTCCAGGTTTAAATCCTAGTCTGGCTGGGAAGTTTCATTTTAGTGCACACTCTGCTGCTGAGTGAAAATTCATTCTGGAAAGATACGAATCTGTGTGTATAGTACATGTGTGAGTTTGTCCCATTTTGAATGATTGTGACTATAACTGTAGCATCACTGTAAAAATTTCTGCAATTACATTTAAATGTGTACTGCCTCGTAAGGCCTTGAAGGTCTATGTACCATTGCCTATATCTTTGTCCCTTTTGTTACTTTAACTGGAAGAACTTGTAGCAACCAGGTGCTACCTTAACTTCACTGTCATAATACTTGCAAAGGCTTCTAACAGTTATTCAAGACTGAATCTTCTGGTTTCTGCATTGGAATCAATTTTGAGACCAATATGTACACTGAGACACCTGCAGACGCAAGAAAAAAGGGAAATGATACTTACCTGTGGTCTGATGTGTCATGAAATAAGCTTGCGGTAGTGCAACCGTTTGTTCCCAACTATTAAATTTTCTCTTTGAATTCTCAGAACTGAGGCACCACATTATACAATGCCGGTTTAGGTTGCTGTTCTGATTGTTGTACTTGCTGCACCAGCATGACAGCCAGCAGTGTGTATTTAGTGTCTCCAGCAAAGTTGCTGTTACATCTGAAACAAGTTGCGTCAAGGCGGGCCCATTAAGGACTTTGACAGTGTGCAGCAAATTTGGTATAGCCATGTCATCAGTTTAAATAATAGGGAAAAAACACAATGAAAGGCAGGGTCACAAGGAGGTTGCTGAAACACAAGGTTGATTAATCAGCCCAAAGAGCAGTTATTGCAATAAGAGAAAATTCACTGCAGTAAAATTGAAAGACAAATATTGTCACAGTCACTCCTTATGCCATTCAAAGAAACAACCTTGTCGCCAATCTGTCATGTCCTCAAGGCACAAGAGAACACAACTGCATAGGCATTGGTGTGTACTAAGGACATAGGCATTTGTAGACAGACCAGGAAGGCTGGACAGAAATATACACAGATAAGAAGTGCACACACAAATTTATTTAACTTTAGACTTTTTAAATACAAATGAAACTGGTTTGTAGCACGTGGCGAGTAGCTATATAATGTGTTTCCTTGCACTGCTGTTGATAGACTGATGCAGGCCTGAACTGATTGAAGAGCTTGATGCAGTGTTCTTTAATGAAGTATGATAGGAGATGCTTCTGCTGTGTCAACCTTACAAAAGTGATGGCTGGGTGAGACTTCACTAGCAGGGCTCGTAGATCTCTGTGCTTGCGACATTACAAAGGCTGGCACACTTTACAAATGTCAGAGTGGGTGTGATGTCAAGAATTGTTTCAAACCAAAATTGTAAGATTGTTCCTGCTTTCATTCATCATATGAATTCCAAAATGACAGGTGTTGAGGTAAGTGACCTTGGAATCCAAAATTAACTAAATTGCTGAATAAGGGAAAGTATGTGATAACCTGTATGATTTTATACCTATTACACAAGACAACTGGCTGTTCTTTTAGCAGAAGTTTGTTGTAGATTGTTTAAATGACAGAGGGTTCTAATCTAGAAAAGATGATGGACGGACATACATATGTGTAGTCTATATTCCTGTGGTCAATCTGTTACGTTTCTTGAACATGTTTTAGGTTTATGTCTTATGAACTTTTTGGAGATTTAAAATGTCATTCATAAGAATCAACAAGGCTTATGCAACCTAGGGTATTTTAAAACTCAGGCCATTCTGATCTTCCAAAAATTGAAAGGGCTGTAGATAACAGAACCAGCTTGATGCCATGTTCTGTGTTTTACAAAAAGGTATTTGCTGCAGCTGCACTATGTTGATTGGTGTACCAAATATGAGCTTATGAAGAGTTTTGACACTGTGTTTAAAATTTCCAAGTAGATATATTTCAGCATGTTGCTCTTAACAAACTGAAATGAAAAACTGTTTTTGGCAATACCTACAGTTTTTCAATTTTTAGTTTTAAGTTTTTTTGACTTCATAGTAACACAACAATCTATGACAGTTAATTATCATTATTTTCAATGTACCTCAGCAAATCTCTTTGATTTGTTGATATTTACCAAATGTTAACTCTTATTGTTCTTAGCTTAGTCTGTTTATTTGTTATCCTAAAGAACAAACAGATTGTACTCAAAATGGACCTTTTTTTTTATATAGGATGTAATACCAGAAGACATTTACCCATTTCACCCAATAGATGATATAAAGAATGGAGTTACGGGTTCTTGTTCAACATATCATAAAAGATGTCAACTAAAGGAAGAGATTACTTCTATGTCATACACAGACATTATTTCAAGGTAAATTGGAAAGAAAATAAATAAAAAAACAAATAACTTTGTTACTAATAAATTATAGCCTATGATGAATATTTGTTCATTATTTGAAATTTATATCTTATCTTAGTATACAGGGTGAATCACCTGACACTTGAATGCTTTGGTGAGGCGTGTGTCAACAGTCATAATATATTTCATAAAACACATTTTTAAAAACCATCAGCTGTTTATTCAATCTACCAGTTTCGGTCAATAGACCATCTTCATGGATAAAAAGGTGTTAAAACTGAATAGTAAAATGCATCAAATAAAATGCATCTAGCTGAAATAAACAGGAGTCAGTATAACTAAAAGTGTTAAAAATACAGTGTTCATCTTAGATAAAACCTATCAGTCAAACACAACATAAAAGGTAAGAACAGACTATGAATCAATCTGTTCTTCCCTTTTATGTTGTGTTTGACTGATAGGTTTTATCTAAGATGATCACTGTATTTTTACCACTTTTATTTATACTGACTCCTGTTTATCTCAGCTAGATGCATTTTATTTGATGCATTTTATCATTCAGTTTTAACACCTTTTTATCCATGAAGATGGTCTATTGACCAAAACTGGTAGATATATAAGGTTTTGAATGAACAGCTGATGGTTTTAAAAAATGCATTTTATGAAACCTAACACTTGCACTGCAAATATTGCGGAAATGGAAAGTGCAATTGATGTGTGGTTTAATTAATAAAGACAGTGGCCTACAGCTAAGTCAGGCATGGAATCCTGCTCTGGACCTAGTTAAGAAGAAGCGTCCCCAGCCTGTGACCTCCACACCTGACACCGATGGTGCAAGTGGTGGAGAAGCCAGTATATATACAAAACTGACAGGAAGAGCACGGCATTCGTCAGGAACCACCTGAAGATGGAAACATATTGGTATGCCAAAATATCATGGAGAAATTATGACATGATCCGGCCGAACACCCGAGAATTCTTTAAATCACACTTTCTGTTTCCACAATATTTGTGCTGCAAGTGTTAGGTAATTCATTCTGTATATAAAAATAGAGGTATTTGGGCCTATATTTCACTCTGCAGCCATAACTACAAATTGCTAACGAATCGTGTTTTTATGTGATAGTAGGTATTACTCTCCCATTGTGCACTATGGTGGTAGAGAATTGATAACAATAAGGAGGTGGAAGATTGGGAGTTGAAAGTTACCAACTTATATAAAATTCTATATGTGGGTGTAATTATTTTGCTCTTCAGCAAAAACTACACAATGGAAACAAACAATCTCTCTGTGTTGTTATAGAACAAAGTCTCCCATTGTACACCATAGCAGTTCTGTGTCAGTAGCTATAACAGGGTGAAAGATATAGTAGTTGAAAGTCATCAGCTTATATAAAATTTGGACCAAAGACCAGTGATGATTTTTGACACTATAATAGGAAAGAGTTCATATACAGCGAAATGTGATGCAAATTCTTTAGTTGTTTTTCTGCAACAAGCGTACAATTAAAGAAAAATAAGTGCATATTGCAGTTTGAAAAGTAAAACTACCAAGAAAGATGCCAAAGCATAAGAATGAAATTTTGCGTTCTCGTCAATTTCTAAAAAGACAATATGGCACTGAAAAGTAAATCTACAGATGACAGAAACTTGAAATTTGTCATGTTGTTTATCTTACACTGCAGGCATCAGCCATTTTTTGATATTCCCATCCCTAAGGGGGTGAAATAGGAGATGAACAGGGCTCCTGACAACAATTAATTGTGTCTCGATACCTCATGGTCTGTTCTCCCTGATGCGGAACTACAGTATTGTGTTTGCGAGCATTATAGAATAAATAGGCTGTGGTATAGGAAAGAGACAGCGTGGCGAATGGAGATTTGTATGTGGCGGGAGACGTGCAGGGAAGAGTCCTCTGCAGTCGTGCTGATCACTGTGTCCTCAGTGGCGGAGTGGTCAACGCGTCTGCCTAGTAAGCAGGAGATCCCGGGTTCGAATCCCGGCCGGGCACAAATTTTCATTCGCCACAGTTTGGTATTTCATCTAAACCTAATACAATGAAGCCATAACATCACAAATTGCGATTTATTTCATTCATTTGAACACTGTAATTCATCAAAAATATATATAATTTCCACGATGCTCCAATATCCGGTCATCTGGGATTCGTGAAGACCCTAGACAGAATCAGATGCAGGTATTACTGGAAAGGTCTCTACTGATCTGTCAAGCACTATGTGAGTCACTCACTGTAAAGAGTGCCAGCGACTGAAGCATGTGGGCATCTCGTATTGATTCCACCTGCAGTAGCTCCATTCCACTGAGTTGGGATCAATCTTTTAGGGAGGTTCCCGAAGTTGACAACTGGCAACTGATGGATAATAGTCTGCACTGACTACCTTACATGCTACGCTGTCACCAAACCTGTGCCGACTGCAGAAGCTCGAGAGATCGCAAAATTCCTGGTAGAAGACATTAGTTTGAAGCATGGAGCACCATATTTGATGATATCTGATCATGGAAAAGAATTCCAGTCAGAACTAGTATCAGAGGTAATGTCGCGTTGTGACATTGTCCACAGAATGACAACTGCATACCATCCTCAGACAAATGGTCTTACAGAACGTTCTAACAAGACGTTAGCAGATATGCTGTCAATGTACGTTGATGTTGAGCAGAAGGTTTGGGATACAATACTTCCAGTCATGACATTTGCTTATAAAACTGCAAGACAAGACACCATAGGCTTTACACTATTTTTCCTGCACCATGGCCGTGAAGCTGAGACAACAATGGATACTCTGTTCCCGTTCCGACCGGACGACACTCAGGATTACTATGTGAAACAGCTCATCACCAGGGTCGAAGAAGCAAGACAGTTGGCTCACATATGGCCACTGGACATCCAGGAGAAAGACCGTCAGCGGTATGATGACAAGCAGTGACCTGTTGTTTACAGCCCAGGAGCTCTGGTATGAATTTTTACCCCTGAACAGAAAGTTGGGCTATCACAAAAGTTATGGAAGTGATACTTTGGTCCATATCATGTCATAAGCTGCCTGTCAGACGTCACATACGAAGTTGAGGATTACGAGCCGTCGTCAAAATGACAAAAACGAAGAGACATTGTTCATGAAGCCTTAATACAATCCTGAAGTGCAGACAGGTGAAAATGGCTTCTTCTTCAAGGACTCTAAGGACGGTAATGCCACTGATGAATCCATGACAGGAACGTCTATTGTCGATAATTGTTCAGAAGGGAAGGATTCTCCAGAACTGCCATACAGAGGACCCATGGCAAGATCAAGATCCAGGACATTGCAGCTGGCTCCAAAGGAAAGCTAACAGCAGGTCACTGTTTTTTCAGGAGAGGGAGCAATGCTGCGAGACCCTACATTGACCGAGTGCCGGTGTGGCGCAGGGGATAGCGTCACCGATTGTGGTGCTGGAGGTCGCCGGTTCAATCCCGTCCACCGACAAAAATTTATTTCTTTGTAATTATTATTTCCAGAATGTTCTACATGTTTCTTATGTTCACTTGTAATTTCTACTTGTTTCTTATGTTAACTATTCTTCTAATTTCTGGTACATTCTGTCTGCGTATAAATAGCAGAGCACTCTGCCCGAAAGTCAGCCAGTGCTGCGTGTACATTTCAGTTTGCAGTAAACCAGCTTTCAGTGTAATTGCTGTGTTCAGTTGACAACCCTGCCTTTGAAGTCAATCCTTCTTCCATTTCAACATGACAATATATCCTGTCCACACTATAGAGTCAATATACAGTGTCCAGCTCTCAACTGCCTCCCCTTACATCATTCCATAATCTACACCAACTACTTTTATGGGCTAAGGGTGACTGCCCATACTTGTTTTCAGATGACTAGCATGATTTCTCCAGGTATAGAGTAAGTTTAAAATGGAGTATGATACCAGTGAAGTGAACATTCTGATGTAATGGTGCAATTTGTTTGTTATCTTTGAGACGGGGGAGATAGATTTGGCCAGTAATAATTATCAACCGATGAAGAAGTACATACCACTTGATTTAAAATTTTGTGAAATATTATCAAAATTGTTATGACGTTCCAAAATTAGTAATTTCAGTAGTCTTGTTGATGTTACAGAGATTCTGCACTTTATGCTACTTCCACATATTATTTGCTCCCATCTTGATATTTCTTCCTAACATCTACTTAGTATTTTCTTGCTGTATGTAATTTAATCCATGTAACTCTTTTGATGGAAGTTAATTGTTATTCTGTTCTTTTGATACTGTTTCAGATTGAAGTTGTAGTGCATTCTCCAAACTCTTTAAATATAGGGTGTCTCACAGAAGACGCCTGCCAGGTGTCTGCGGATAGTGCGATAGGGCTGCCGGCCACCGCCGCCACCGCATCGGCTGGCAACGGCTGTGCCCCATTCTCGGACTCTATTGTTCCACGGGCACATACACTGAATTAAAGTCTAAAAATCATTGCCATCTGAGTAACCTAATCTTACCTTTATTTACAGTAGATGTTCAAAATGATGTCCGTCTATGGAAAGAGTGACCTGACATCTCATGAACACATTTGCAAACAATTGACGAATTTCGACTGCTGAAATCAGGAAAATGACTAGTCGAATCCGGTACGATTCTGTTTTTGCATAGTTCAGCACAAGAAACACTCGTTGACCCTTTGTGTATACCATACTGAAAGGAAACTCGACAGCAAACTTAAAACAAAACACCCAAACACTCTGTCACGCAGTACAGAACACAAGAGCATGGTGTTTCTACCTGATGACAATAGGGTCGGACTTGGTGCTGTGTATGCATAGCGGCGACTGGCAGGCGGAGCGGTAGCGGCTGACAAATGCACCGTGCAACTCGCAGATCTCTCCCAGGCTTCTTTCGTGAGACACCCTGTACTTGTCAATTTTCTTCTTCTTCTTCTTCTTCTTCTTCTTCTTCTTTTTCTTGTTTCACCCACTCTCCATCAGTCTTTAGTAGTTGCAATATGTTCATATAGCTATAACGAATTTCATAAAAACCCAATGAGTTGTTGTTACCATGTGTGTCCTTTTTTTTCTTTAAATTTTAAGTCCTGTTTGATAAATATCAAATATTGACTAAAGAAAAAATATTAATAGTAAACCTTAGTGTATCATTATGCATTGAATATTGACTTGTGAAAATATTTTTAGGTATGGCAGAAAGTTTGTTGTTGTTGGCAACCAACTTGCTCGTAATGTTGCACTGATGGGAGAGGAAACTGATCCTGGAGTGGAACTTAGCCTCATGCAGTATTGTCTTCTTGAGAGAATTGGGAGGTCACGCTATCATGGTGAAATAACGCAAGGGAAGATCAGTTTACAAGTTGTAGGAGAAGATCCAAAATCACTGTTTTACCACAGGAAATTCCTTGCTGCTAACAAATATATATCAAAGCAGGTAACTTAAGATAGTCAGATACTATATTTGCAATATATTTACAGATTATAGTACTAGTGCCTCATAAAACTGAGAAATATTGATTACGTTTAGTATGTGTTGATTAGTTTTGATGCCACATACATTAGCAGAGGTAGTTGTATTTAAAAGTGAGAGATGGATTCCATAATAATGTGTTTGACTTATAACTAATATCATTATTTCAAATTTAAGAAAGCTTTGCCCAGTCTTACTTGAAACTTAAGTAGTTATCACATTGAGTACTTACACTTCCATAACATCCGAAATGCTACACATGCCCATTTGATTAACAAATCATTAACATATCTGGCTTTAAGGATTATATGATTATGCACTTTCCTCCATTCAACTAGAGAAGAATCTTGTAAGTTAAAGTAGGCTTGGAATAAATTCTTTGTGTAACTCTTCAGGCTTTCCTTGCGATCTAGTGACATGATGGTCGTTGGGTGTTCTGTCGGATGTCAGTGTCTACTCTGCACAATATTTCAGCCACGTAACTCATAACCTTCATCAGGTGTGACCTGAGACTGCTGTCAGGGTGGGCCAGGTCCAGTATTTATATCTGCGGCCTTCCCCCTCCAGTGGCAGTTGTAGGTGCTCCCTCTGTGGTTCGCACCTGCCAGACCCTTCTCTGAGTGTTACATCTGCCATCTGGCAGTCCGTTTGCGGTCCACGCCAGCTCACTGAGCTGTTCTGGAACTTTGATGTTTTGTTTTCCATATGCTGTGGCCTTGGGTCCTCCCTCTGTGGTACGCGCCCACCAAACCCTCCTACAATCGTGTCATCTGCGACCTGGCATTCCTTTTGTAGTTCACGCCCCCTCGTTGAAGTTTTCCAGAGCGATGACATCAGTAGTGACCCTAGTTGCTCCCTCTGTGGTCTGCGTCTGTCAAACCCGCCTCCGATCATGCAAAGTGTGGTCTGGCGTTCTGTTTGCAGACTGTGTCTACTTGCTAAGGTGTTCTGGGGTGCTGATGTTCTGTTTTCCATCCACTGCAGCCCTGGGAACTCTCTCTGTGGTCCACACTCATTGTACCCGCCTCTGAGAGCTTCATCTTTGGTCTGGAGCTCCCTCTGTGGTCCACATCCATTGAGCCCGCTCCTGGACATTGTATCTTCAGTCCTGTCCTCCTGGTGCTCTGCTTGGGGAATATTCTGTGTGTCCATGCCTCTAGTGCTTGTGCTTGTGTTATACTGGTGCTGTTCTTGTTGTTTCTTTAATAGTTCCAGAGCAGGGTCCCAGGCACTACTTAGTTGGTAGCCTGCGTCTCGGTTCATCAGCCACTTTGATCTCTATTGACTCCTTAATAACACTGTCCCAAAATCTGTGTGTCTGTGCCAGAATCTTGGTGTCATCATAGTTCATGACATCATCCAACTCCAGACTGTGTTCAGCAATGGCTGATTTCATCACTTGCCTTAATCGAGTGTGCCTTTGATGCTCCTTGCACCTGATGTCCACTGTTCTGGTGGTCTGGCCAATGTAGGACATTCGACTTTGACAAGGGATGCTATAAATCCCTGGTTTCCGTAACCCCAGGTCGTCTTTAATATTTCCCACCAAGCCCCTGATCTTGCTGGCTGGACAGAAGACGCACTTGACGTTGTGTTTATGTAGAATCCTAGTTATTCTGGCAGAAATAGAACCAGCATAGGGCAGATAAACTGTCTTCTTTGCTTCCTCTTCCTCTGCTTAGTCATATATGCATTTTTGTAGTACACTGTTTTAAGAGGCTCAATTTCTGTAGGTAGATTTTCTTGGTCCGGCAAGGCACTGCTCTGTGGACTAATTGATCCACCTGATTTCCTTCTTACTAGCACATTCAGAAACGGCGGCTGTCCATTTGTTTCCAGTTCCAAAGTGAACTTGATGTTCGGGTGGCATGAGTTAAGGTGTTCAAGAAACTCATTGAGCCTGTCCTTTACATGAGGCCAGATCACGAAGGTATCATCCACATACCTATAGAAACAGGTGGGTTTGTATATGACTGTCTCTAATGCTATCTCCTCAAATCTCTCCATGAACATGTTGGCAACCACAGGGGGTGGGGCAGCCTATAGCTACATCTTCTGTTTGTTCATAATATTGATTCCCAAACAGGAAGTATGTGAAGGTCAGCGTATGTCTAAACAGGATCAATAGAGTGCTGTCAAATTTCTCTGCAATCAGTTCTAGTGAGTCTTGCAGTGGAACCCTGGTGAACACCGATACCACATCAAGACTAACCATGATGTTGAGTCCGTAATGCATAGTTGCTTGAGGTGTTGCAGGAAGTCGACTGAGTTGTGAATGTGGTGAGCACATTTCCCCACTTGTGGAGAAAGCAGATTCTTCAAGTACTTGGCTGTTTCATACATGGGTGCCCCAATATTGCTGACTATTGGGTGTAGGGACGTACCCTCCTTGTCTATTTTGGGAAGACCGCACAATGTAGGAGGTACTGGTGCCTTTGCCCTAAGTTGTCTTATGATCTTCTCAAGTATTCCTGTCTCCTTCAGGAGAGCCTTTGTCCTCTTGTCCACCTTGTCAGTGGGGTCACACTACAAAGTTCTGTAAGCAGGGTCCCCAAGAAGTTGGCACACCTTCTCATCATAACCCACCCACTTCATAGTGACTATAGAGTTACCATTGACTGCTGGGAATATTACACTACTGCTGTCTTCCTGGAGCTTCCTGAGTGTAAGCTTCTCCTCACCTCTGATTTCGATTTTGGCGTTGGTGAATGCACTGCAAGTCTCACGGCACACTTCCTCTACCACATTGGGTAGGAGTGTAGCTGCAACGAAATCTGAGACGGGCACATTTCAAGGAGTTGTTGCGAAGTTGAGACCCCCATCTGTTGTTCTTTCTTGCTCATGCGCTCAAACTTTGCAGATTGGCAGGAAGAGGCATTTCTTCTGGCACACTCTGCTACAACAAGGAGGTATGGTCTACCCAGTCCCAATCTTCCCTTGTTAAGAAAGCTGCCATGTACAGATGAATGTGTACCAACTCTCTAGCCAGAACATCTAATCTGTGTTGCATGTCTCGGATTCTATCTCTCACCAGTGCCATGCTGGCTCTTCGTTTTATCTTGTTAGCTGCCCTTGAGTTGATGTCATGTTTGATTTGGGCAAAAACTGGTACCACATCTCCATCTCGGTATCTCAGCAGGAAGCTGAGAGAACTTCTTTGCTTTCCTCTGACGAAGGTTATCCAACTTCTTGATGTTCTGGTACATCTCCTCCTTGTGAAGTCTTCTAATGTAACTCTTCATGCTTTCCCGGCAATCTAGTGACATGATGGTTAGTCAGGTGTTCAGCCAGTTGTCAGTGTCCATTCTGCACAATATTTCAACCACATAACTTGTAACCTTCATCAGTTGCAACCTGAGACTGTTTTCCAAGTGGATCGGGTCATTTATGTCTCCAGCCTTCCCCATCCAGTGGCGGTTGTAGGTACTCCCTCTGTGGTCCGCGCCCATCTGATCCACATCTGAGCATTACATCTGCCATCTGTCACTCCGTTTGCGGTCTACACCCACTTTCTGAGATGTTCTGGAGCAATGATGTTCTGTTTTCGATCTGCTGTGGCCCTGGGTGGTCCCTTTGTGGTCCGCACCCATCAAACCAGCCTCTGCAGTCCTGCATTCCATATGCATTCAGGCCTGCTCACTAAGGTGTTCTGGGGTGCTGATGTCAGTAGACGTAAGCACTGGAGACATGGACATTCAGAACATTCCCCAAGCAGAGCATCGGGAGGACGGGACTGAAGATAGAATGTCCAAGAGCGGTCACAATGGGCACGGACCACAGAAGGAGTGCCAGACCAAAGATGAAGCTCTCAGAGGCGCGTACGATGGGCTCAGACCATAGAGAGAGTGCCCAGGGTTGCAGTGGATGAAAAACAGAATATCAGTGCCCTAGAACACATCAGCGAGCGGGCACAGACTGCAAACGGAACACCGGACTGCAGATGGCACTAGCAGAGGTTGGTTTGGCGGGCACGGACCACAGAGAGAGAGAGAGCACCCAGGGCCACAGCAGATGGAAAACAGAACATCAGTGCTCCAGAACAGCTTAGCGAGCAGGTGCGGACTGCAAATGGACTGCCAGATGGCAGATGTAATGCTCAGAGGCAGATCTGACAGGCCTGGACCACAGAGGGAGCACCTACAATCACCACTGGAGGCGGAAGACCACAGACATAAATACTAGATCTGGTCCACTCAGAAAGCAATCTCATGTCACACCTGATGAAGGTTATGAGTTACGCGGCCAAAATATTGTGCAGAGTAGACCCTGACATCCAGCAGAACACCAGACTGTCCATCATGTCAATTCTTTGTGTGTCTAGCACAAACATACAATGCATTTCTGTTTATGTTTCTGCAGTAGCTGTTTGGTGTTGCTCCAAGCAAGCACCTGCCCAGTCAAGGGCAAGTGAAGGCAGTGACCCCCTCCAAATCTTTTCTCGATGGAAAAAGCAAAACATTCATAAATTGAACTTGCATCCTGTTTCCCCACACGTAAAAATATTAGGTCTAGTTCCAATTTAAAGAAAGTTGGAACATGTTGTAATATCGACTGCTAGCAAGTGTATCTAAAGACTATTTTGACATTAGCTGCAAAATCAATATAAATGCCACTCTCTTGACTCAGATACTGGGTATGCTTGTTGTTTTAGGCAACTATGGTTTACAGTTATTGTTGCAGCAGTTTTTTGCATTTAATAGTTCAAAATTGGCAGCTATGCTGCTAGCTATCAGGGACCACCTTTTGCTCAGTGGTATGTAGTACTTGAATAGGAGTTTAAGTGAAACAATCCCTAAGGCATGAACCATACTTTGTTGTATCCGATTTATTCAGACACTTATGATTTACTGAGTGCTGAATTTTGTTTCACTAAATTCTTGTTTGTCTCCTTTGCATTCCATCAATTTTTACAAAACATGGTGTAGTTAAAGATGTTCTTGAATGCAGTTAATGGGTAAATGTATCTGATACTGAAAAACAGATTGGAATAAGTTACAGGAGCTATCAAAAATGACCTAAAATTCTGTAAAGTTTGTGTTAGATGGCTCTCTCATCTGCTGACTACAAATCAAAAGTTGAGATGTATGGAGGTGTTAGGTTTGCAAAAGAATCTGGTGTTTCTGTGTCAGATTGACACCTGCAGTGAAATTTGGGTGTACCTGCACACACCTGAGTCAAAATAAGTATGGAGTGGTTTTGGAAACAGAAACAGCTCTATTGAAATCAAAACTCAACTACCATGATCCACTCACCAGTGTGGATGCCTGTATTGTCCTGCAGTTCCCAACAGAAAGCCTTAGTTCGGTCAGTGGCAGTAACAATATCAGGGACAGCATTTACATCTGCAACAAATTTCTTGGCTTTATTGCTCAACATGGTGTAGCTGTCATTCCCTCTAACAGTTTGGAAAAAATTCATTATTGGCCACCAAATTTGGTATTTTAATGCCTGCATGTTTCCAACTTCAACTGCTTCAAGTATGAAGCTTCACTCATAACTCAGCAATATGTCCGTTGCACTCAAGATATTGGTCAGTAGTATCTCTGATTAAATGTTGTGGCAATTTTACAGTGAAATTTGACATCTAGTATAATAACTATTTATACAACTACAGTAGAACCTCATTTTTACGCTTTTCAAGGGACTTAAGTAAAATGATGTAAAATGCAGGAAATAATGTTTTAAGTGGTAAAAAATGCTTACTTCATGAGCCTTGCATTTTCGTAGTTTATTTGTGATATATGTACATAATAGGCATCTAAATACTCGCCAGGAAGTTTATTATACAATAAAGGTTATCCAAATTTTTTACTATTTTAAGCACCAGGTAAAACATAATTTTACGAGAAGTAGAATTTTTTGACGTAATTTCATTCATTATAATCGAGGATGCCGCTATTTTAAGCACCAGGCAGAACTGGTCATTTTATGGGAAGTAGAAATTTCACGTAATTCCAGTCATCACAATCGAGGATGCCGCTATTTTAAGCGCCAGGCAAATCTGGTAATCTTACGGAAAGTAGAAATTTCGACGTAATTTCATTCATTATAATCGAGGACGCCGCTATTTTAAGCGCCAAACAGAATTGGTAATTTTATGGGAAGTAGAAATTTTTGACGTAATTTCGTTCATTATAATCGAGGACGCCGCTATTTTACGCGCCAAACAGAATTGGTAATTTCATGGGAAGTAGAAATTTTTGACGTAATTTCATTCTTTATAATCGAGGACGCCACTGCTAGGCTATGTAACACATCTTCAAAATTACCTGAACCACTTCGATATTGTTTGGACGCTGCTGCCATGTAACACATCCCCAAAATTACTGCCTTTTTCCGGAATTACGTAATTATTTACGTAGTAAAACTCAAAGTTCCGTTATTTTTGTATTTTTAGATGTTTCACACAACGATATTAGAGAATTTATTCGCGTTTTCGAGTACAAAAATATGCATAAGTATTTTTGTGACGTTTGCATAGGATCGGCACCTCTCACTATTATCGCTTTTTTGAGGCTGTGGGTATTATGATACCCAACTTTGACAGATATCGTTCTTTATTAATTAGAAATATGTATCACAAAAACAATGCAACTCTTTAGTCTCACGCCAACAAAGCAACTGGTTCTGATTGTTTGAGTAGATGCCAGCCGCTTTGGCAAAGAAGCTAGCGGAAAGAGGAACTGCACCACCACAAATCAGCATTATTCTCACGCCAAGCGCTATGGCAAAGAAGCTGGTTGAAAGAGGAACTACATCGCCACAAATCGGCTTGTCGTAGGTCATCAACGAAAGGCGAAATATACGTTTGAATAAATGCAAAGTGTCAATAAACGCGACTGCGAATAATTTTTAAGCGCTATACTTTATGGGGAAAGTCATGCTAGCGTCAATTTATGTACATTATGTCATTTTTCTTCACGAAAATTCTTCCGAAAAGCGTAAAAAGCGGGAAAAATGCAAATATGTTAACGTAAAAACGAGGGTGAATTAACATTGTAAACATAGGAAATTTGATGGGACCGACAAAAAATGGTGTAAATGGCGGGAAAACGTAAAAACCAAGAATGTAAAAACGAGGTTTTACTGTATTAGCTGGAGTAACCTGAAGCAGCACATGTACATATTTGTTTATGAGCCAAATTTGTGGAGCAAAATTCTGAGAAAGAAGGATCTTAGTATGAACTCTCTTCTAGAGCATTAGCCTGAGTTTCTTTAGTCAACTGCTACCATATTTTCACTTAGACATGGAAACAAAATAAATAATATTGCTTCATATTCTTCCCATGCTAAACCATGCATTGTATGCAAATAAAGACATATTTGTGCATTCAGTCATCTATAATTTGTGTATCAAGCTGATTACATTGACTGAATTTCAGGTTCATCATCTGAAGACAGGCGCACAGAATTGTTCAGGAAGTTTGTTACATTTGCCTCGATTTTATGTGGAGCGCAAACCTAAAGCTTTGTACTTAACTGAGAAAGTGGTTGAAATTTTAAAGAGCCGACCAAATTATATTGCTGAATATGATGAAATAAGACAAGAATTACGCCTGGCTAACTCCTTGAAAAAGTTATTTAAAACTTTTGATTTTCAGAGATATGTAAAAACAGACATGGTAAGTGTAATGCTTAGCATTCCTTTTTCTTTCATTCATTCATTCATTCATTAATAATAATAATAATAATAATTATTATTATTATTATTATTGACTTAAAGAGTAACTAGTGCATAGGCCTAATTTCCAAATTTTGCTTGAAAATAACTTTGCTCTTAATGCAATACTGTTGAAGTATTGCAAAAATGGTGCATATTGTCTTCTTCCAAATTTGATTAAGTTAATTAGACTCCTAGTGTTTCTCTAAGAAGACAAGGAAACAAATAAAATGTATAAAATAAGGGAAAGGAAATCCCACAGATAAAATGACTCAATGTGTGGAACACATCTAGCTTTCAAGTGGTTCTCTTTTTCCATGGTGTTTTATGTGCAATGTATGATTCAATGTGTGGAACACATCTAGCTTTCAAGTGTGTTCTCTTTTTCCATGATGTATGATGTGCACATATTCTTTTGATCTGTCTGTGACAAAATGGCACTTCTAAGGCAATGGAGGGTCACAAGCCAAGCTTGTTAAGAGCACTGGGACTACTTCTTGCATTGGTAAAATTAAACTATAGCTGTTACGACATGCATGCGGAGCAGTAATAGGAAGACAACAATGGACATAAGGCAACAAGGTCTCCTGCAATGGGAAATCTACAACATACCTTCATTCTGGAAGGCTTGAAAATACTGCTGAAGGCAATGTTCACAGACTTCCCATTCTTCCTCTGCCTTAAAATGAGGTGTGAAGGGCAAAGGAAACAGACCTGTAGATTACTTTTTGTGAGCAACACCAATAATTCATGTTTCATAAATGTGATGAGGTCGTTCTGCTGCTGCACCAGTGTTTGAACCACATGAATATTTTTTCTAACTTGAGTAATAGAGGAACACACAATGACTAATAAACACAACTTTGTTAAACTTCTAAACAAAAATTAGTACAAGTGGTAGACTGCCACAGGGTGGCTCACATTGATGCTCAAGAACATAAATATCATGTAAACATAGAATTGAGAGTGAAAGTCACCCGGGTCAGTCTCTAAATACTGTTGAATGAACAGTAGAGCACACAGCCAAGAGAAGGCATGTGCCTCCTTGAGAGGCAGCCTTTGAAGGTTGTTGCAGTTTCTAGCAGTGTCTACTGCTTTCTGTAGGGGTGTGTATGACTGTGCAGTTAGTGATGTCAGATGTAAATCTCTGGGGGCCAATAAATTCCCTTATCATTAATGTTCTGTTCCTAACACTGTTTCTTGGTGTTAAACACCATCCTAATTTCTTGAGTTGTTTCTACTAGAACGTGATGTAAAGTTTCTCAACAAAATGTGTGTGTTCTCTGTGACTTTTAAGAGAATCCCTTATCGTGCTCTACATCCTGATGCAAAACCAAGTGAATGGAAACTCAAAGCCAGTGATAAGGAGAAAAGTATACGAGTAATCCAGTTGATAGATCCAGATATGAATGTGCAAGACCTGTGGATAAAAGATGATGAATTTGAGGAAGCAGAAGATGATAATACAGGTACCTAAATAATTTATTGATTAAATTTTATTTTTTCTAGTATATTTTCAGTGATTTGTTTAATATGAACAATCTTTGAGTAAAAACATTGCATTGCATTTATTATGTATGATGGTTGGAACTTAAATAGTAGCAACACTGCTGTGGAAACAGTATGCAATGGAATTTGCTATTGCCACTGATAGCACACATTGTTGACATACCTACCTTACCTCTTTACAAATGGACTTGTCCATCCCATGTCACCGATGTGCGCACAGTCGCTTGTAAGTGAGCAATCTAATGTAACGGTGTCACTATGTTTTCAAAACAGAAACAAAAGAGTTGGATCAAAATTGAATGTGGAAGAGGTTGTACAGCACAACAGTGTGTCAAAGGTCTTCAAGAGCCCATGTATGGCGAACGTTATGGTGATTCTCTGGTATGACTGTGATGGTGTTATCCTAACGCATTACGTTCCTGTATTGCACACACTCAGTGCACAGTATTACTGTTAATTTTTGGAGAAAGAAGTGGCAACACTTTTTGCGCAACTCACCCATCATTTTGCACGACAGTGGGTGGGCGCATACAGTGCAACCTGTGGCTGCTATGTTCAATCACTGGGACTGGGAAGTATTGTATCATTCACCATACTTCCTGGACTTAAGTCCTTGTGACTTTGATTCCAAAGATGAAGGAACCACTTTGTGGCATTCACTTCAGAACTGTTCCAGAGATTTGACAGACAGTAGACCGCTCCATTCGCACCATCAACAGAACAGGCTCTGCTAATGGTATACTACGCCTTCCACATTTAGCCTCCAATAATATAAAAACCTTCTCACTAGGATTGAACGATTACCTTCACTCTGTTGAAACAATGACTGCTACAGCCTCATGCTTGCTGAGCTTAAATGGAAAAGATGTCTGTTACAACATGTTGTAATTCACATTGTACATTACGAAAGATTGCAGCATGTTGTTTTTACGTGTGGATCTACTAAGTGTGCTGCGGAAGGATACTGATGCATGTCATTTTGTAATAAGGACTCGCAAAATAAAATATTAAAACAAAAACCACCCACCCACATGTAAACAAAAGAAATGAAGATGCAATGCTCTTTTTCGTAATTGAAGAAGCAAGTCTTCTGGTTCAAAAATGACTTCATACCCTATCTGCAATTGTGGTGGAAATCAGTTATCTGACAGTCCAAGGTCATAAGCAAAGAAACATTTCAAACTGCTTTTATAACAACATCATCAGCTGCCAAGTGCATCAAATACCTAGTGCAGAATAGTATGTACTTTGTGCTAACAAGAAAATTCTCCTCTGGAGAAGTGGACAACCTGTTTAGTTGTATAAGGTAATTTGCAGGAATTGTTACACGGGCACTGCACACAATATTGGTAAGTAACTAGCATAATTTCTTTCTGATTTCCTGGAAACATACAATCTGATACCACAGGTAATATGTGAATGCCGTCAAAATCTGTGTCACCAAATGAGAAAATCATTAATTTTTCTTCTGGTGTCAAATTCAAGGATACTAGCAAAATTGAAATATATTGAGGGGGAACTAATAGAATTCCAGCTGTTACCTCAGTGTATGTTGATAATATTTTGTACGTCTCACTGAAGAAAGTATACATTTTGAGCACTGTGTTTACAAGCTCAGAAGTGTACAACTTCGTCTCCAAAGATGGCCTTAATAAGAGGAAAATATAGAGGTGGTCTTCGATCCAACAAAACCTACATTCAGCATGTTCTGATAATACTAGAATGGCTGACTAATAATACACTTTAATCACTCATAGGCCATTCAAAATTCCCCTTCACACTGTCACATATCTTACATTACTACCTCATAGCTATTAGTTGTGACATCATGTTACGTGCAGTAAGGATTCTAATGTAAAAATTTCTGTGGCGCTACTTAATTTAAAAAGCGACATGTTACACCTGGTACATATTTTGTGGAAAGGAAAGAAAATTTTAAAAGACAACCTCTGTAGGAAAATACGCAACCCAATTCCTACCAGTTAGTAATTTTAGAAAGTATATGATAAAAAGCGATGTGATATAATAGTTAAAATTAAAAATAGCCCAGATTGCAAAACTGTTGTTTTTATTTCATGAGCGGTAAGAAGCCTCTATATTATTTGACAGCTAAGTTCCACATCTTTGGCAATGGGTTCTACACAATGCTGGTGACCACTTTGAAGGACAATAACAGGTGCAAACATGTAACACTTTTTTGTCAGTTGTGAATAAATAGTTGCCACTATTTAAGTTCCAATCCTCATACTTGAAACATCACTAATCACAAAATGTTTGTTCTCTCACCATAAATACGAGTGCTGAGCTGCAGACAAGCATGTAGAAAAGATTATCACATTCACACAACTTAAATTTTTTTCCACTGCCATCATCAGAAGAAGACCTTATGTACATCCACATAGTCACTTACGCACAACTCTTACACACATGACCACCATGTCTGGCGACTACATCACAACTTTCCTCTTAACAATGAATATGGAGAGGAAGGATTGAGGGCGATGGTGGAGATAGATCTTTCAGTGTTGCCTGGTGAGTGTAAAGGTACTGATAGAAACACAGTTTCGAATGCAGTACAGGAAGGGGTTGGGGTGATGCCACTCCCATGCCTGTGTCGGACCAGAATGCAGCCATCAAACAAACTGAACCTGGATTCATCCAGAAACACTATCTGATGCAAATTCATCCCAATTCAGGTAGGCAGCGAATTGGAAAGTGTGCTCTTAACCCATTCCATAATAAACAGTGACAGAATGTCACCCCTGATAAAGTAAGATATGTTATATTATTCCACTGTTGTCCCAGAGCTGAGGAGGACACAGATCTGTCTTGCATTGCCATTCAGATGAAGTGTCTATCTTTGCAGATGGAGATCTGAACTGTGTGGTCTGACCCATTGCTTCATGTTCTATTGCTTTCCACGAACTATTCTGCACACACCCATTTCACAGCTGAAACATCATAGAAATTTCCTGGTTGGATGCATCACATTCTATCTTGGCAAAATTGCCCTCCTTCAAATCCGCTGATTATATGGTACATGTCATGCATACATCTGCAAGGGATCCTGCAAGTGACACTCATCCTATACCTTCATTTATAGTGATAACGATTGCTGCAGACACATTTTACTTTTTTCGTGTGCAGTGTACCTTGGGGCAACATATAGACTTTGTTTCATAAAAATTGGATCACAGGGGAAAAAAGAATATCACAATTTTACTTTTTTTATATACAACCATCATGTTTGTCTTTATCTTTCATCACATTAATCTTCAAAACTAATACATGAATTTTCAGGGGCTTTTCACAGCCCTTACATAGGTTGGCATAGAAGAATGTTGTAAGGGTGCCAATGGCTTTGCACAGATTTGAAGGAAAAGTAGTTTTTTGTCTCATGTGGTTTTAAGGGTTGTGAGAAATGAGGTATTGGGCTTGGAGTCTGAAAAATCTTGAGAGAGAGGGGGGGGGGGGGGGGGGGGACAGGGATGGTGAGAGTTGGTGAAGAAAGTGATTGGTATCTTTTCTGTAGTGACTAGATTTTGGACAATTGGCTGAAGGTGTTGGTCAGTAAGAGCCAAAGTTCTTTCCAGTAGGAGCACAATAACCTGCCTCATTGCAGCATCCATAATTATTTGGTATGTAGATTATTGGAATCATGTAGAAGATAGGTGTGTGTGATGTTGGGACTAGGAAGAAGATGGATTCACAGGAGAGATTCTGGGTAGCGCCTTAGGATTGTAGCAGATATTGTAAGTCGTGTTGGTCTTTTGGGATGGGGTCATCCTGGGGATTAGCAGGAGGAGAGAAGATCTCTGACAAATCCAACATGATTAATTTTGGATGTTGAGGTGAGGTTTCTGGTGGAAAGGCTCATAACAGTGTTCTGGGGTGTTTTGGCTTTGCATATTGTGAAGTATTAGTGGGGATATTTGTGGGATGTGAAAACTTGAAAAGTTCAGCATAGTATGGCCTGGATGCTGTGAGGGGGGATTACAACGAGTAACCCCATGGGTAGGGGTTTTGGACAGTGATGCACCTAGGTGGCAGTAGATGTCAGCAGGTTGAATAACTTGTGGATGTGGTGACTGGAATGCTTCCCAGGTGCTGGAGTGCAAGGGATTTGAGAAATGGGATGTATTTAGTGGGGATTGCTCTTTAGTCTTTTACGGAGAGAGAGCAGAAGTGTTTCAGGGATGCCAATGACATGGAGATACATTTTTGTAATACTGGGGTTGAATGAGGAAAGGACTGGTGAAATTTGAAAAGGTAAAAGTCATTGCAAAAGGATTCCTGAGATCCAGAGAATGGAATTTTAATGGTTTGGCCATTGTGAGGGACTACATGATTTTAAAGTTGCCACATCCCCCAAAACTCCCCACCTCCACTCCACACAATATCCAAAGCCAAAATAAGCCTAAAAATCTTTTGTTAACCTTTCTACCAGAAAACTCAACCTCACAGAAGTTTCAGTCATATTCAAAGGTCTCACCTTCACCCCACATCCAAATTCGACCATGTTGGACTTGTCAAAGACTTTCTTCTTCTCCTCCGGATTACTACATTGAAAACACAGAGTTGTGTGAATATGATTATCTTTTCTACATGCCCTTTTGTGACTCAACACTCATCATTATTGAGACTTGCTACCTGTCCTCATATTATTCACAATCCAGCTTGGACTTTCCTTTGTTAAATGTTTGTGGCCAAAATTTGCACTGAACCTACATTCCCTTTCTGCATTATTAAATATACACCAATAAAAATAAGGTAAATGCTTCAGAATGTAATGGAGAATTTATAGCATATTCCAAGCAGTAGAGCTTATGATGATCTGCCAGCAGCTAGCAAAGCTTATTAATGTCCTTCATATTAATGACATTGATTACGCATAACTGATACAAATACTGTAGGAATTTTCAGGCAATTGCTGCAGGAGACATGCTTTGTTTACTATATTATTTACTAGCCTTATCTTACATTTCATCATCTTCAGAACTGCCTCATTTCTTACCAGCTGTATCCACATATCCAAGATTCCTTCAGTAAAAAACTGTGTTGATTGCAGATTGTTTTATTCCTTAATTAATTGTGTGTATCACTCTTTAGCAGGGCATCCTTAGATTATAAAGTGTTCTTCGTGTTATAATCTGAGGATGCCCTGCTAAGGGCAAAATGCGTCATTAATTAAAGAATAAAACAATCTACAATTAAAACAGTTTTTTTACTGAAGGAATATTTATTCTCGCTGATTGCTGTGCACCATGGACTGAAAATCATTTCATATCCAAGATGAGATTTCAGTCAGTTTTAATGAGATCTGTGTATGTAAATATACACACTGTTAAAATTTAATTGAAATAAATGTTTTTCTGATGAACCACAGACCAAGCTGCTATCTATTCATTAAATTGTGTATTCTGTACATCACAGAAAAATAAACCTTCAGTGTACCTTTTGTTTCTGGGAAACATTAACAAAGTAGTAATAGAGAATAAATCTTTATGGAGTTTACATCATATTAGGTGACATGGGCCTTGCAGTATTTCCTCACAAGACCCATGGATGATTGTGACAACAAACTGAATAAACTGTTTGGAATGGACCACTGGAAACTATTAGTAAATGTTATCAAAATGTTCTCCAAGTAGCCCATGCCAGCCCCTACAGATTTTTCAGGTTGAAAACAGTCTGTTTTTGTTCTACTAATTTTTGTTTATGAACTAGTTTTCGGCTTATTAGGCCACCTTCAAGTAAACATTTGATAGGCATCGACAAGAAGTGCTAGTGCTTGTGGTGTAATCATCTTAAATAATGATACAACACACAAACTTTTTGTTCTTTGCTTACAACATTAGTTAAGTCGTCAAATTCATCTCTCAGATGTTGGTTTATGCTGTGTTATAAATGCCTTCAGCAGCTCAGCAAGCCTCTTTACATTGAGTTGTTATGTATCCTCCATTATTGACATTGCTATCGGATTTTCCGTTGTTAAAAAATGCCTCCTAATTTAGAATTGTACACAGTGAAACACGTTCCATACTTATATTACTTCATTCTAAGCTACAGTAAAATTATTGACATTGTGACTTGTTGGGGGTAATCCCTTTTGGTGTGCTTTAAATATGTTTTTACATTGTTTAAATTATTCTTATAAAGAAATAGCTTGGATGGCCAGTACTTATTTTAGTGCTGTACCACTGATAGTCACACAAAAATTAGAAAATGGATGAAAAATAGCACTAGCTATCATAATAGAGTTCCTTCATCAGGTAGGAGAGAAGGGAAGAAAAAAGGAATAGGGAACAGAAGGAGAAGGTAATTCAGCACCTAGGCCATGAGGATGATGACCGGAGATTAGTACTAATATACAGTATCTCTGACTTCGACAGTCTTCAAGCATCATCCACATGGCCTAGGTCATGAATTACCTTCACCTTCTGTTCCTTATTTCTTTTTTCTTCTCTTCTGTCCTACCTGTTTTGAAAGCTAGTGCTATTTCCCCCCCCCCCCCCCTTTTTCTTCTTTGTGTGTCTATTGGCGATACAGCACTAGGTAAGTACTGGCCAACCAGGCTGTCTCTTTTGAAGAATAATTTATCATCTCTGTGGAGAATTTCCATCAACAATAAGATTTTTACATTGTATTTACAATTGCTTCTTGGACGACATTTGACATGGTATACATATAATATAAATGACCTTCATAATATTTTTATCATCTAATTTAGAATTGCACAAAATAAAACACATTCATACTTAATATTAGTCCATTATATGTTACAGTAGAATTACACATTTGCTAATGGATTCCAGATTCACTGAGTGTAGCATGTTTTGCACAATGAGAAGATAGATTGTAAATGAAAGCAAAAACACCTATGTAAGTCTGACATTTCAAGTATTTCAAGTCTTGGAATGATTGTTACTTGTATTATTTGATCCCTCTGTTGGCAATTTTATATGTCTATTCTTAACGTAGTATGGTACTATCTCTTGAAGTTGTACACACAAGACAGTTTTGATGAAAAATTTTGTTCTCTGTATTTACACAGAAGCAGCAGGAAGTGTTGAACAAGTACTAGATAGGCCATTATTAACTCAAGCATACTATGTAGTTGAAGCAGCAGGTTCACAAGGTGTTAGTCAGCTAGAACTGGCTTCCATGATGAACATATCAAAACTGCAATCAAGGACAATATGCAGAAACCTATTACGGGTTGGTTTGATAGTAACATTTATGAATGACATTGGTAGACAGAGAGTATCCAGGTATGTAATTGCTATCTTATTAATATGAAATGTTAATTTTATTTAAGAAGTATATGAAGACAACAGGGGAAAAAGGGGTAATGTCCAAACAAACAAACAAAATTTTTTTAGTTATTGACAGGTTCATATGCTCTGTGAGAAGCTCCATATGTGCTGCAAACTGATCTAAGTAAGAAATTGTTATGTTCAGAGACATAAAAATGTTAAATGTAGACGTACAATATAAAAAGGAGGAATGTCCATTGTACAAGGATTAGATTTTTACACTTTGCTGTTCATGAAATGAGGTGCTTCAATTCAGTTAGAGTCATATTGTCCATTAGAGGGTACTCATATATGCAAAGTGACATCAACAGACAAATCAACAGACAAACAAAAGAATAAAACATTGGCAACAAAAAACAAAAAGAGAAGCCATCTAGAAGGAAAGGAAAGAAAAATTTGCTGCCTATAAATCTTTAGCAAAAGCCATTCAGCCTGAAGAGTTTTTACTTCCAAAGGAATCAACCGAGGAACCATTGAAAATATCCAAAGCCAAGTACAAGGATCTTCAGGACCTTAAACCTCTGGGTGGACCAGAAGGGAGAACATTTTTTGAAAGTCTTAAATGTGATGAATATTTTTTTTTTTTCCAAGGTAGGCCTAATGTTAATGGTTCAATTAAATGTCTTAATGCATTCAAGAACTCATTGACTTTTAAATAGGCCTTATTTCTTAAAGGCTCTCATTTCTGTATGTAATATTAACTTCTGTTTATTTTAAACCAGTAAGTCCATTATGGACATTCCCCCTTTTTAATGTGTGGAAACTTGTTTCTGTGTATAAATGGGAAAATAAAATCAATGTTTATTGCAATATGTGGTTTTTGTCACCTGATTACAATTTCTAAACAGTTGTTTAAAAGGTTTTTATAGATATGTATAAATAAACTGTAAAATATTTATTTTGGGAGCATTTGAAAACACTAATTCACCAGTCTCTCAAAATCTAGTTTTGTGACATTCCTCCTTTTTCCCCTGGTGTCTTCATATGCATTAGTACTAGTTACGTAAAGCAATACTTCAAGTTCTACAGATTGTTTATTTTATATAAGTATCAATGTCATCCTTTGTTTTTATTTTTACATTAAACATTATTCTTTACAAAAGAGTCAGATGTGATGAGACACTTGTACTGTTCAGTGTTATAAGGGGGACCATTAAATAATTTATTTTCATCTGTTGTGCAATTATGTAGGAAATAAGCTGAACCAATAGCTTCTGCTAGCTAACTTATTTACTTGTGTATCATTTTAATTCCTCTTTCTTAATGCAATGTGTCTCAAGAACTCATCACTTAAGAATAGTGACAGCCATGGGTTCCTGCTGTTTTTTTGGCTGGTGGGGGTGGGGGGGGGGAGGGCATCAGGGGGCTGCAGACTATAAATTAGTTGTATGCTAAAGGTAATGAGTCACAGATGTTTTCTTTCTATTACAGATCAATTCAGTCTATGTGTAACCATCCTCAGTGGAAAAAAACTGTATGTTACAGCATTAGACTTGCATATATGTGCACATATTACTTTCACCCTTCATGATAAAGGCTGAGGTGACACCTATGTCTTGAAGGGAAAATGTGATAATGTGTGGAGACATATGCAAATGTAATGTTTTAATGAACATGACAGAAGATGGTTACTCACCGACTGAAATCTAGAATAAAAAGAAAATAATTAAAAAAGATTGCTGTAACTTGTTACATATTTGAAAACACAGCCACTGAACATCTACAGATTCAAAATAAAATCATAGGCTCTAGAGACCTTATGCTTATCTATTTCATATTTGTTGTGAGTAGAATATTTTAATATTTGAAATGAGGTGTATTCTTGATTACCATCTTGTATTATTAAGATGATTTGGATTGTGACAATTCATGATCTGAAATATCATTGTATAATTAATTTTGACATGTACGCAATAAATTTATTAAGGAGAGGGACCATTGCAGTCCAAGCATAATATATAGTATGTGAAAGTACACTGTAGTTAAATCTGAACTACAATATAGATTATGCATTACTATAAGAGACAACAACCTAATATTCTTCATTTATTGTTATTTTACTGGTAAATATATACAGTATTTAAATTATGTTTTGATGTTACCTGATATATATTAAATTTTCTAATAGGTTTATGGCAAGAATATTTGAAACACAGTGTGAAATGAATGTGCAGTTCAACAGAGAAAAACAGAGAATGCTGGCACTCACAACTGAAAGCAATTTCAATTTAAATGTTGAAACACCTGGTAAAGTTGAGACTATAAGGAAAAGAAAGTCAAATTCGTTTGACATTCCTTCTCAATCCAAGAAACAAAAGGTATCGAGAGCTAAGAAAAAGCCCAAACAGGATGATGGGACACCAAATACTGCTGAAAATATACAAATTTCAATGGTCGGAAACAATGAAGTGCCATTGGTTGACTTACAAGTCCCTACTTCTGTGGAATGTGCCATGCAAATACATGGCAGAGAGTCACCCTCTTCACTTGCAAAAGCAAGTTCACCTACAGAATCCTTGGAAATACCACAGACAATTCAAGAGGTATCATTCCAGCCATTTGTAAACAGTTTAGAACAGAACCCATCATTACCACTACCGCCATCATCATTGTCACCTTCACAGGTAGTAACCCTTTCCTCTGAGAAGATTGATGATGTGCAAGAAGTCACACAAGGTACAATTACAGGGCATACATTACCACATACCTTCACTTCAAGTTCTGCACCTGAAAGTCCAACCTGTACAGAACAGACATTCCCAGCTGATAGATCAGTCTCATTTCTCTCTTCAACACCACTACCAAGCAAACAAGATCGGTCATTAGTGACCATGAAGACAGTATCTGACAATGGCATTGTCACCGAGATCACAGAGTCCACTGCAGTCCGACAGGTACCAAGGTATGTGCAGTCCATCAGTGTGACCCTAAATTTAATGAAGTCTTGATTCACTGTTCTTTCTATCCATATTTAGTCGTGACTTTACTGATCAAACTTTTAGCTCTCTTATTCATAATTTATCTTTTACATTTTGAAACTTAATGATTTTTTTGTGTTGTGTGTGTGTGTGTGTGTGTGTGTGTGTGTGTGTGTGTGACTGGCACTATTTTAGATTTCTATTTTTTGTAGTGGATTTGCTGAAGATCTGAAGAGTTATTTTGCCCACCAAATGAAGGATACTACATGTGTTACATACCGTCTGCTGAAGCGGGCTAATTTGATAATGGAATGTATTAAATCCCAGAAAGTCATTGAAGATTTGACAAAATTGATGAAGGTAAAATATTTTGTCCAATAGCCCCTTTTTCTAGTAATTAATCATCATATACAGATTTCATTTTGACTTTGTCGAATTACAGCTAATTACTGAAGAAGAAGACAAAGAGGGCTATAATGTGAGAATTGATAAGAAATCACTGATGCGGCTACTCTCTAAATTAAGTAATGATGGCTTTCTAAAAGTAATAAAAGTTGTTCTTAAAGGTGAAGACAAAGAGAAGGTCTTGCATTTTGTATGTGAACCAAGTGTTACAGTAGGTAAGTTTTGAATTTTTTTTTACTGCATGAAAGGGTAAAAAAAAATTATACAAATAGTAGATGATGCCTTATTGGGTGTTCTGTGATGAGTAAGCAGAGGTCTGACATAAATAGTTTGGCTCTTGAATGAGCAATGTTCGTAACTGCCTATATTTCATCATAAATAGTTTCCCATTACATCAGTGTTTATGATGTTGTCTCAAAAACCAATAAACAGTTGTTTATGATGTTCTATAGTGGAATTTCCATTGTTTATAGTTCATGATAGATTGTTGAAGATAGAACAGTTCACATTATAGGAACTTTCAGACATGTTGTTACTGTACAATACAGCAGGATTTAGTGCCTAGGAAGCAAACAAATGTACAGAAAAATAGTTTTAACCATATTGCCGTAATTGGAAGAATTTATCTTTGTAGATTTAAACATATTGGTTATTCCAAACACCAGGGAGCTGGTGAGGCCTTTTAGCAATGAATTGTTTGCGGCCTTTTAGCAAAGAATTGTTTGCACAGTAAAACTCAGAAAAATGGTGGGGGATGATGTGACAAAAGATTCATCGTTCAGCTCCTGCCAACTTGCCCTTTTTATCTATGCAGAGAATACAGATGAAACGGCAATTTTATTTCTATTCTCTAAAGGATTGTGTTGTAATGTAAGCATTGAGATTGACAGCTTTCACTTAGATTAATTACTGTGACCTTGTTTATGTCAATAAAAATGAAATATTCTTTTTTGATCATTGTTGTTATTGTGCTCTTCAATTCGCATACTGATTTCATGCAGATCTCCACACTACCCTGTCCTGTGCAAGCCTTTTCATCTGGGAATAAAAATGGCAACCTGCATCCTTTTGAATCTGCTTACTGTATTCATGCCTCAGTCTCCCTCTATGATATTTACTCCACACACTTACTTCTAATGTCAAGTTAATGATTCCTTGATATCTCAGAATGTGACCCACAAACCTATCCCTGATTTTAGTCAGGATGTGCCAGAATCTCCTTTTCTTCCCAATTCTGTTGAGCACCTCCTCATTAGTTACATGATCTACCCATCTTATCTTCATCATTCGGCTGTAGCATCACATTTCAAAAGCTTCTGTCAACTTTTTGTCTGAATTCCTTATTGTCCATGTTTCACTCCCACACAATGCTGCACTCCAGACAACTGCTTTCAGAAAGAACTTCCTAACATTTAAATTAATATTGGATTGCAACAAATTTCACTTCTTCAGAAACACTTTTCTTGCCACAGCCATTTTGCATTTTATATCTTCTACTACTTTTATTGCCTCATTACTTAATCTAATTGAATTGGTTAGAGCAGAAAGGCATTAAGTCCATTTTCACAACTTTTCAGGAGAACCAAAGAACTGTATAAGAACTGTATAAATGTTCCAGAACTAAAATAAAGATTGTTTGACTTACCCAAAGTACAGGCTTTCTGATAGAAACATAAAACACAAATAAAAACACACAAACATTCAAGCTTTTGCCACCATTGGCAGCTTCTTCAGGAAAAAGAGGAAGGAAGGAGAGGAGAAAGGGAAGGATATGGGTTTTAAGGAAGTGGAAAAGGAGTCATTCCAATCCTAGGAGTGGAAGGACTTACCTTAGGGGACAAAAAGGAAGGTAAACAAATACACACACTCTCAGACATATCCACACGCAAACACACGTAGGCAGACATTTGTAGAAAACAAAGAAGTTGGACAGAGATACCACTTGAGGCAGAGGATCTGTCCACAGAACCTAGGCAAAGATGTTAAAGATGGTGGGCGGGAATTTGAATTTAGCGGAGGTTGAGACCAGGTGGGCAACGGGGAGAGAGAATATTTTGAAGGGAAAGTTTCCATCTCCGGAGTTCTGAAAGATTGGTGTTGGTGGGAAGTATCTAGATAACCCAGACGGTGTAACACTGTGCCAAGATGTGCTGGTTGTGCACCAAGGCATGTTTAGCCACAGGGTGATCCTCATTACCAACAAACACTGTCTGCCTGTGACCGTTCATGCGAATGGACAGTTGGTTGCTGGTCATTCCCACATAGAACGCTTCACAGTGCAGGCGGAGGTTGAGGTTGAGGTTGGTCTCAACCTCCGCTAAATTCGAATTCCCACCCACCATCTTAACAACTTTGCATCGGTTCTCTGGACAGAGCCTCTGCCTCAAGTGGTATCTCTGTCTAACTCCTTAACTTCTTTGCTTTCTACAGTATGTCTGCCTAGGTGTACTTGTGTCTGTGTGAATGTGTGGGTGTGTGTGTGCATTTGTTTACCCTCCATTTTTTCCCCCAAGGTAAGTCTTTCCTCTCCCGGGATTGGAATGGCTCCTTACCCCCTTCCTTAAAACCCTCATCATTTCCTTTTCCCTCTCCTTCCCTTCTACCTGAAGAAGCAACTGGGTTGCGAAAGCTTGCGTTTGTGTGTGTGTGTGTGTGTGTGTGTGTGTGTGTGTGTATTCATTTATTTATTTGTGATGCTGTCACACCTGTGCTCCTTCGCCTGGTGAGTAATCTTCGTCTATTTTTTATATTTAATAAATAAAATTATATATGGGAGAGATATGAAGGTGATCAGATAGCAAAAGGAATTATTCAGATAGGAAAAAAAAGAGAAAAAGTTGTTCGAGGATGTAGTAGAAGAGAAACGTTGTTGAAACTGTAATCAATCACAGTTAGTCAACAATGTGATGCACAGGGGTGTGGCGGTTGCACGGGCGTCTAACTGGTTATGGGGTGAAGAAAATCTGGAAACATTTGGCAAACCGTGTGAGGATGAAAGAAAAGTGTACTATAAGGATTCGTTCTGTAGTAGCAGAATATGGTTGGAGGGTAAAAATAGTCAGACGAATGAATAGAAGTGGAAACGTGTAGAAAAAAGATTGGAAATGTCGGAAGAACAGACAGAAATACCAAAGAAAGGGAATAATCAGACGAATGAATAGAAGTGAAAATGTGTAGAAAAAAGATCGGAAATGTCGGAATAACAGACAGAAATATCGAAAAACGGGAATTTAAATAATAGCGAAGTTGTTACGAAATGCCAAAAATTGTTATTAAATGCCGAAAATTGTTATGAAATGCCGAAAAGTATTATTTAAGGTTATACTAAACTGAAATTCTGAGATGGTGTTAATGCAGTAAAATGAGAAATGTATATGAATGGGGGATATTATCTAGATGAAGTTTTGAAGGCGGTAACTGCGAGGATATGAATAAAAAATGAATATAAAATAATAAAGAATAATAAAGACGTTGGTCGTTTTGTTAGGTTAGGTTCGGAAGTTAATACTGATTGTTGTATGTAGTCTAATTAGCCTGAGGAAAAATGAATTGTAAACTAAGAAGGGAGGTAAAAATAGAGTGAAAATACTATGTACAACATAAAAAGAAGGAGAAACTAAGAAGACACGAAAATTATAGAAGGAAACCTTCCCGCTGGGATAAACAAATACAAAAAATAGAAAATGGATGACCCACCCAAAGGACAGGCTTGTCGACAGACACAAACAAAACCACACCCAAACACACATACAAATGTCTGTTTAGGTGTGTTTGCATTTGGATGTGTGTGGGTGTGTGTGTGTTTGTTTCCATTCCCTTTTTTCCCCTAGGGTGGGTCCTTCCGCTCCTGGGATTGGAGTGGCTCCTTTTCCACTTCCTTGGAGCCCATATTCTTCCCTTACTCCTCTCCTTTCTTCCTCTTTTCCTGGGGAGGCGAACAACGGTTGCGGGGGCATGTATGTGTGTTTGTGTGTGGTTTTGTTTGTGTCTGTCGATGAGCCTGTCCTTTGGGTGGGTCATCCGTTTTCTATTTTTTGTATTTGTTTATCCCACTGGGAAGGTTTCCTTCTATAGAGGAGAAATTCCTAGCAGGAAAAAAATATATATAAAATAGAAAATAGATTAAGATTACTTACCAGGTGAAGGAGCACAGGTAGTGATAGTAGCACAAATAAATAAAACACACACACACACACACACACACACACACACACACAAACCCTAGCTTTCGCAGCCTAGCTGCTTCTTCATGCAGAGTAGGGAAGGAGAGGGAAAAGGAATGGATGAGGGTTTTAAGGGAGTGGGTAAGGAGCCATTCCAATCCCGGGACAGGAAATACTTACCTCAGGGGAAAAAAAGGAGGTTAACACACCCACACATATACACAAACGCAAACACACCTAGGCAGACATACTGTAGAAAGCTTTCTACCGTATGTCTGCCTAGGTGTGTTTGCGTTTGTGATTGGCTAGGGGATTTCCTGTCAGGGAGGACTCGGTTACTCGGTTTGTAGTAATCGATGGTAAGGCATTGACTAAAACAGAGGTGATATCCGGCACTCCACAGGGTAGTGTTATTGGTCCTCTGCTGTTCCTTATCTACATAAACAATTTACGAAAAAATCTGAGCAGCTCTCTATAGGTGTGATTCCGAACCCGACTGCAAGTGGCAGTCTTTGCTGACCCGTGACAGGCGGCACCACTGGTCCCCATTTTCTGCACTGCAAGCAATGCAGAACGCAGCAACAGCATCACCTATCTCTATATACGTGCTCAGGCGATAGGCAGCACATCCGGTCTCGAACAAGTGGTGTCGCTGTCGCCTACCCGGCCCCCGTGGAAGACTGGTTTTGTAGTCAACAACCCAGGGAAATGAGGTCTTCAGACACTGACAAAAAGAAGTCCGTAAACACAGTAGCAACATATCCTGTAATATATGATGAAAGAAATGACAAGGACAAAAATGTTTTAATAAAAGATATCTGGAAAGCTACAACACAGTAGTTAACTCAGATAGCATGGAATTATTTTTTGGTTTCATTTTTTCTCAGAAGCTATTAATTACCTTGATATCACTGCACAAGATCATTATAATTTTTTTTCACACTCACGCCATTAGTTCTGAAATACTGCTCTTCTTTCTGGAATGATGTCAAAATGAATGTTTTATGATTTTAATCTGATGAATCACTATTATTAAAACAACATTTAATGAAATATATACATATAAGTGTCTCAAAAATTGAAGAAAGTTTAAGAAATATAAACTCAACTACGAGGAAGACTTCAGTATCTTCTGTATGAACCTCAAATTTGCAGCTGTATCCAACCACTGTGCAATAGACAATACAAACTAAAATTGATCTGCAATGGGAGCAGGTGATTCAACAATATAAAATATGACACAACAAATTCTTACAGACAAGAATAAAAAAAGCAAGCTTCCATTCTCGTCCTGGAATGGTGTCAGCGCTATCCGAGTTAAACAGGACTAGTAAGTGCTAGAAACTTGTTATTTATCAACAAATGGATTCATATGTGTGTTGTTTATAACCACTAAAGCACTTGGGGATAGGTCCTCAAGAAACTGTAAATTCAGATTTTGTTGGTTTTAATTTATGGAGTTATAATTGCATTGAGTGTAACTAAAAGCAGAAGACATCATTGCCTTGTCTCTTCTACAGATCGGATTGAAATCTGCATTTGTTTGTTTTTAAGAGGGAAGAAGAGTTGTCAAATTCCAACAATAAATGTATAATAGACCTGGAACTGAGCTTAATCAGCCATGGATTTCAGGTGTAAATGCTGATTAACTATTAATTATGACTACGCATGTAAGCTTGTAAATTTTTGACCTGGCCTATCAATGATGTGAAGACTCAGAGGAAGCTACACTCAATGTTTTGTAACACTTGTTTCTTCATTTTTGTAGCAACTTAAAGCAGTTTCCTCAATACTTAACTGTTAAAGTTAAAACACAAACAGTGGTTTATGTTTCAAAGAATTAAGAAATCATTAGCTATTGGTAATTACATAAATGGTGGTCTCGAAATAATTATGTACAGTAATAAAGCCTTTTGTGTAAAAGTACAATCAGGACATGTTTATTTATTTCATGTTACATGATAGGTGACAATCAATTAATGTTATGTACCAGCACAGAAAAGAAAAGGGAATAAATCTAATGATGCTACAATATTAAAAGTGTGAAAGGAAAGGGGTGACGCAAATATGATGATATTTTTCTGGACATATCATTGCAGTTTTACGGATTTCATTTCCAATATATAAATCAGAACCAAAAGAAAAAAATAGTGGCATTGTTTCTGATTTCGAACTGATGGCTCCACAGTACAACACAAATGAGCAATCAAGAGATAATAACACTGCTTCAACATCCACATTGCTGGGACAGTATTCTGTACCAGTTGTTGAGTAGAATGTAAATAATACAGGATTTTTTGTGTACTTCTGAGTGTAAAATGTAATTTTCCTTCTTCAGTTATTGAATTTCTTAGGCACTGAGGTTTTATGTCATCTGAAATAGAACTCAGTAGGAAATTGAACTGTTTTCTATTTAAACGACAATAGCTCCAGAATAAATTCATCAGAAAACTTTATTTATCTATTTTTTATTATATTTTATTTATTTAGTTTTATATCAACGGCATGTAACTTTCACTGGCAGCTCTACTTTTACATAATGGCATTACCAGCTTTCGTGTTTTCTTATTATGGAACGAAGCAACGTTATCGTCTTCATCCTCCAACAACAACGCAACAACCGCGGGAGTCGGCAGACATCCCGCCTCTCACCGGCGAACTCACTGCTCACGACAGCAGCGTCATTATCATCAGCAGTTGCGGTGGGTCGCTGTCGCCATGTTCGGACTTGCACCTTTAGGTTCTTTGCAGATGACGCTGTCATTTATCATCTAGTAAAGTCATCTGAAGATAAAAACCAACTGCAGAACAATTTAAATAAGATATCACTATGGTGTAAAAATTGGCAATTGACTCTAAATAATGAGAACTGTGAAGTGGTCCACATGAGTACAAAAAGAAATCCGTTAAACTTTGTTTACAAGATAAATCAATCAAATGTGAAGGCTGTAGACTCCACTAAATACCTAGGAATTACTGTTACATCAGACTTAAATTGGAAAGAACACGTAGATAATGTCATAGGAAAGGCGAACCAGAGACTGCGTTTTATTGGCAGAACACATAAAAGATGCAACAGAAATACTAAACAGACTGCATACACTATTCTTGTCCATCCTCATTTTGAGTGTTGCTGACAAGTGTGGGATCCATATCAGGTGGGTTTGACGGAGGACATCGAAAGAGTCCAAAGAAGGGCAGCTCAGTTTGTATTGTCACAATACAGGGGGGAAAGCATCACGGAAATGATACAGGTCCTGGGATGGGTATCATACAACAATGGCAGTTATCGCTGTGGTGTGGTCTATTTATGAAACTCCAATCACCAACATTCTCCTCCGAATGCGAAAATATATTGTTGACTCCCACCTACATAGGTAGAAATGATCATCAGAATAAATTATGCGAAATCAGAGCTCGAACGGAGAGATTCAGATGTTCTTTCTCCTGTGCACTATTCGAGAGTGGAATGGCAGATTAATAGATAAAGGTGGTTTGATGAACCCTCTGCCAGGCACTTGAATGTGATTTGCAGAGTATCCCGTGTAGATGTAAGCCGTGACTAGTACAGAAGCCTTGAATTGTCTCATTTGGGGTCTGCGGACCTACTATGCGAGCGGTTCCCACTCCAGTCCATGCGAACAGCACAAAGTACAGTCACGAAGCACACACTAGTTCATAAACACTTATGAAACCATATTGGATAGAAGCGGGCGTAGCTGGGCCTGGCAGCTCTCTTTAATGGCCGCACGGCTGGCAGGGTGCAGCACGATAGCCCAGCCAGTGCCGCACAATGGCCGGTCCTGGTAATAGACTGCGTGCCGTTCAAACATACGCACCGCGCATTACCACATCCAGTTTAAAGTCATGAATAAACAAACAGGCACTCAACTTGTTAGGGATGGACAGATTCCTATGAAGCACTCATTGCTGGCCCCTTTTAGAATAATATGGCATCCTGAGGCACTATTTTATTGTTTCTGGAATGTCCTGCATTATTTATTTATTTATTTTTGTAGTTTATGGGAACCTTATCTTTGTACGCTTTCGTAGTTTCATGGTAAGACAAGGCAGTGACTTTGTCTTTCCCAGAACAAAATCTGTGTTTAACAGGAGAGTAGATGTAAACAGATGCTTCAACCTCTCCAATCTTGTTGCTCTTGTACTTGAATTTTAGGAGAGAAAATGCTTGGTTATTGTCTCTTGGGAGCCCTTCGGTTTCTGTGGATGTAACAGTCTTCTTAAAGCAACATGGCCATCATTTATCAAAATTTCATCATAGTCTGCTACATGAATTTCAACGGCACAGAACTGTAAAGTAATAAGTCCATTACTTAACGTGTATCTGTTCCACACACGTTACATGCAGCACCAGTTTAACATAGAAGCAAACACCCTCCTAATTTTTTTCCAATGAGTCTTGTCCTAGCAACACTCGATATTCAACAACAGAAAATATGCACATTTGGACTTAATGCCTTTCAGCTCTGATCAACTCAGTTCCTTCAGCATAGCCTTAATTTCTGACACTACATTCCATTACCATTGTTTCACTCTTGTCAATGTTCATCTTATACCTTCCCTTCAAAACACTATCAATTTTGTTTAATTGACGTTCCAGGTCCTTTGTTGTCTCTGACAGAATTACTATGTCACCAGCAGACTGCAAAGTTTTGAATTATTTTCCTTGAACTTTTCATTCTCCAAGTTTCTCATTGTATTACCTTCACAGCTTGCTCAATGTAAACATTGGGGAAAGGCTATAACCTTGTCTTACCCCCTTCCCAACCACTACAACCCTTTCACGCCCTTCGACTCTAGTAATTGCTGTCTGGTTTTTGTACATGTTGAATATAACTCTTTCCTCCCTATATTTTGCCACCTGCTACTTTCACAATTTGAAACAGTGTAATCAGGTCAACATTGGCAAAAGCTTTCTCCATATCTACAAATGCTAAAAATTCAGGTTTGCCTTTCTTTTACCATCTTCTAAGGTAAGTCATAATGTGAGTATTGCCTTATGTGTTCCTACATTACTCCTAAATCAGTCTTACACAAGGTCAGATTCCACCCATTTTTCCATTTGTCTGTAAATAATTTGTGTTGGTATTTTGCAACCATGATTTATTAATCTGATAGTCCTGTAATTTTCACATTTGTCTGCACTTGCTTTCTCAGGAATTGGAATTACTATATTCTTCTTGAAGTCGCAGGGTATTTCCCCTGTCTCATACATCTTGCATACCAGGTGTATTAATTCCTTCATGACTGGCTCCCCTTAATGTATCAGCAGTTCAGATGCAATATCTTCTACTCCAGAATCCTTGTCTCTTAAGATATTTTAGTGCTCTGTCAAATTCTTCTCACAGCATTGTTTTTCCAATATTAACTTCCTCTACTTCATCTTCTATTTCTATCATACTGTCTTCAAATTTATTTCTTTTGTATAGAGAGACTATATGTTCCTTCCCTTCTTTGCTTAGTACAGGTTTTCCATCAGTTGTTATTCATAACACTGTTTTTCTTATCTCCAAATGTCTCTCTTATTTTCCTGTAGGCAGTATCTATCTTTCCCCTAGTTATACAGTCTTCTACGGTTTTGCATTTCTCCTCTATCCATTCCTGCTTAGCCAGTCTGCACTTCCTGTCAACCTCATTTTTCAGACATCTGTACTCCCCTTTGCCTGCTTCACTTGCTGCATGTTTATATTTTCTCCTTTCGGTATCTCCTGTGTTATCCAGGGATTTCTGTTAGGCCTTTTCTTCTGCCTATATGATCCTCTGTGGCCTTCACTACTCTTCTTACCCATTCTTCTTCTACTGTATTAATTTCCCCCATTTCAGACAATCCTTGCTTAATGCTCCCTCTGAAACTATCAACCACATCTGGTTCCGATTCCATCTCCTTAATTTTCTACCTTTTTTCAGCCTTTCAAGTTTTAATCTATAGTTCATAACCAATAAGTTATGGTCAGAGTCTATGTCTGCCCCTGGATACCTCTTACAGTTTAAAGCCTGTTTTCTGAACCTTTGCCTTACCATTATAAAGTCAATATGGTACCGTCCAGTGTCTCCTGGTCTCTTCCACATATATAACCTTCTTTCATGATGATTAAACCAAGTGTTTGTGATCATTAAATTGTGCTCTGCACAAAATTCTGTCAGGTGGTCTCCTTTTTCATTCCTTTTCCCCAGTCCATCTTCACCTACTACATTTCCTTCTGTTCCCTTTCCTACTACCAAGATACCGTCCACCATAACAATCAAGCTTTCCTTTCCTTTAACTGACAGAATAATTTATTTTATCTTCTCATACATTTCTTTGCTATCCTTATCATTGGCAAAGCTAGTTGACATACAAACCTGCACTACTGTGTTTGGTATTGGCTTTGTGTCTATCTTTACTGTGATAAAGCATTCACTATGCTGTTCATAGTAACTTACTTGCATTCCTATTTTCTCATTCATTATCAGGCCTCCTCCTGAATTATCACCAACAGATTTTGTATTGATAACCCTGTACTCACCTGACCAGAAATCCTGTTCATCCTGCCACCGAACTTCACTTGTCCCCACCATATCTAACTTTAACCTATCCATTTCTCTTTTCAAATTCTCTAACCTACCTACTCGATTTATGGATAGATCATTCCACACACTGATCTGTAGAATGTCTGTTTTGTTTTTCTTGATGAGGACATTATCTTGAGTAGCCCCACCCGGAGATCCTAATGGGGACTATTTTATGTCCTGAATATTTTACCCAAGAAGATTCCATCATCATATGTTCATACATTAGAGTTGCATATCTTTGGAAAAAGTGATGACAAGTAGTTTCCCCTAGCTTTCAGCTGTTCACAGTAATTGCATGGTAAAGCTGTGTTAGATGATGTTACTTGGCCAGCGCAGTCAATCTTACAAACTGTTGCCCCTGTAACTACTGAAAAGGCTGCTGCCCCTCTGCAGGAACTACACATTTCTCTGACCTCTCCACAGATAATTCTCCACTGTAGTTGCACCTATGGTATCGTTGAGGCACACAATTCACCTCACCTCGGCAGTGTCTGTGGTTCATGAGGGTGTCTTTTTTATTTTTGTTTATTTCATTAGAAGCATATAGAAGGTGTATCGCACCATAACTCTAATAAAATGAGTTTTTTTATCATTAGCTCTTTTTCTTAAGGATTTAAGGTGTGATACACTGTCTATATGGTTCACCAGAAAACATTTAGCTGCCTTTTCACCCCCAATACAATGGAGAGATGGCATTCCTTGTTAGAACCTTCAAGGCCTGGATAAAAAAAAAAGGGGGGGGGGATAGATTGCGCAGCCGAAAAAAAGCTGCCCAATGTAAGGCTTCTGCCCTTACACAACATTAGAGGCAACAAGCATGTTCCCACTGCCATCAGCTCTTGGGTCTGTGTGGTGCATCATCATTCTGAGCAGCCTACCCCTCTCCATTTTCCAGGGTTGGAAAGGTGCTACAACCACTATAAACATGAAAAAACTTAGAGATCATATGCCTTGGGCTTGTGTGGCAATACGTTTCAAGTAGCTGCAATACAAGTGCTTCAGGAAGCGACTGCCTGGCACCATGTAGTGCCATCATCAAGCTAGCATACGCTGTATCACTTCATGATATATACAGGCTTTTAAGGGGAGCCTTGTGCGTGCTCGTCCTCTGTTATTCTCCTTACCCATAAGTGTAATTTTCTATTGGACTTTTTTTTATACTGTTAGCATGTGTATGTGTATCTATAGTTAATATTCGATTAATGATGAAAATTCTCCTCAGAGATGATAAATTATTTTTCAAAAGAGATAGATTGGCTGGCCAGTATTTACCTTTGTGCTATACCACCAAAAGTTACACAAATGAAGAAAAAGAGAGAGAGAGAGAAAAAGAGGACGAAAAAGGACAAGCTTTCGTAACATAGTTCCTTCTTCAGATGGGAGAGAAGGGAAGAAGACAGAATGGAAACACCACCTTCATGACCTAGGTCGTGAATTACCTTTCTCTTCTGTTCCCATCCTTTTTTTGTTTCCTTCTCTCCCACCTGAAGAAGGAACTGTGTTCTGAAAGCATGTCCTATTTTGTCCCCTTCTTTATTTTTCTTCATTTGTGTAACTTTCGGCAGTACAGTACAAAGGTAAGTACTGGCCAGCCAATCTATCTCTTTTGTATCTATAGTTAATTAGTGTCTTGATGTAGCCTACCAATAAATAATTTACAGTGTACAATACATTTTTCCAATCTCCCCATCCTTTGCAGATCTAGTTGGCATACAAACTTGTACTTCTGTAGTTGTTATGGTTGGCTATTATAATGTATTCACTGTGCTGTTAATAGTGTTTCTATTTTCTTTTTCATACTAGGTCTACTCCCACATTACCCCCATGTGATTTTGTATTTATAACCAGATACTCACATGACTTGAAGTCCTTTTCATCCTGACACTGAACTTCACTAATCCCTACAATATCTAACTTCAACCCATCAATTTCTCATTTAAAATTTTCTAAACTTTCTTGTTCAACTAAGGGTGTTACAATTCATGCTTAGACTTGTTGATTACCAGTTTCGTTTTTACTAATGGCAATATCCATGTGAGTAGTGCCAACCAGAGCTTCAGATGGGGAAAATTCTACCTCTGGAATATTTTACCTAGAATCATGTATTCACACTGCATACTGCAGCTCCTAAAAAAAGTGTAGCATTTAGTTCCCTCTTGCTTTCAGCCATTCAGAGTAACATTGGACTGCTATGCTGCATGATGTTACAGTACCAAAGCCATTTTGTTATTAGAAACATATATTTAACCATCAACAAGGCTTCCTTCAAAACAAATACTAAAGTTAGAACTTCAAAATGGTTTAACTTTACTGAAGTACTACATTTGTCACATTTCCATAATAGAAGACAATAAGAAAGTAAGTGAATTGTCTGTAGATCATGGTTTTGAGTAAATTTGAAAATAAAATAATAATAAATTTAAAAAAAGAAGAAGAAGAAGAAAAGAGGTATTTTGTAAATTGATTTGTGTAGCAAATGGGTTGTGTCAAATATTTCTGTAATGTGTATTTTGTCTTCCTTTTAAACAAATCAATTCACAAAACATTTGACCAATCTTCCTGCCAATTACTCTTCTTTTATTGTTGATATTTAAGAATATTTTCATTTTTTTCTCATTTATTTATGCATTTAAAGCAGGATTTCAAACCTGTGCTAAATGTGTGTGGTCATCCTGTGTTAGGTCCTCACCCACCTTGAAAAATTAATTATAATAAGCTGATGTGACAGTAACACAGTAAAGAAGACGCTGAGAAGTACCACTAGAACTGAAGTAGTTGTATTAGTAATTCTGAGTGCCCTCTTATACTGTGTTACTGTCCCAAAATCTCACTACAACAGATGTTATACAAGATGGACTCATAGTGCAAGAATCTAGCACTGAATGACCATTTTAAACTTTCATAACACCTGCAGCACTGTCTTACCACAGTTTTATCAATGAGCTAAATTAACTATGATTTTATACCCTATCAGCAGTCTTATAAGTGCCAGTTATACACCTCTTTTTATATGCATTGCCTTTTAAAGTGGTGTCCAGTAAAGACTCTACAATGAGTAATCTGCAGCTGTTTTCTTATAGTGCTGTGGTGTAAGCAGGATACAAGATGACTTAGACATAAATTTGTACTTGCTGTGCTGAGTACAGCTAGCTCTAAATATAGAACAAGTTAGGTGATGCAGATGAGTAGGAAAAACAATATTATAATGTTATAATACAGCATTGACTGTGCGCTACCTTATACAGTCATGTAGATGGGATTTCTAGGTGTAACACTGTAGCAATATGAAATAGAATGATCATATAAAGATCATCAGGGTGAAGGCAGATGGTCGACTTCAGTTAATAGGAAGAATTTTGGCCATATGTGGTTCATATGCTTGCGTGATACCGTGTTGAGTATTGCTCAAGTGTTAGGGATCTCCATAATCGGTTTAAAGGAAGACATAGAAACAATTGAGAAATGGGCTACTAGATATGTTACTGGTAGCTTTGATTAACATGTGAATGTATGAGGATGGATTGAGAACTCAAATCTGAATCTCTGTAGAGAAATTGACATTCTTTCAGTTTGGGGGTGTTATTTGGTGTGCTACATGTCCAATGAAAACTATTGAGGAAATTTAAAAAGCTGTAATTTGAAGTTACAGGAGGGCAATTCTATTGCTACCAACTTACACTTCCTGTGACAAAGATAACAGATATTAGGGTTCAAATGGAGGCATACCAGGTGTAGAAATATGAAACCAGAATTACCTTATATATAGTGCCAGCCGTCAGTGTAGGACACTTGAGACGGCATCTGCTTTCTGTAACAGCTGCCAGAGAATGTCAACACATTGTAACCCAAGTTCCATACATTGGTATCTGTTGCAGACCCATAAACATGTTGAGTTTTGTTCCTAAGAAGTGTGATTTGCCGACATTGGGTTTCTGTTATCATTTGAAGAAAACTGCTGCTTTATCACTTTGAATGCTTCTCGAAGCTTTCAGCAAATGTGCAAATGTGGTTCAGAAAATTCAAAAGTGGTATTTCGACATGAGAAATGCCGAGCAGAGGAAACCACTGAAAAAGTTTGAAGACAATGAATTGCAGGCCATATTAGATGAAGATGATAAACTCAATAGGCACTGACAGAACAATTGAATGTGATGTAGAAAACCATTTATCTTCAGTTGAAAGCTATGGGAAAGGTACAGAAAGGTGGAAAATGGGTTATTTATGAACTGAATGAAAGGCATAAAGCCCCAACATGCACAAGTCGGCGGAGCAGCACACCACGCCCGCCCACCGCCCGTGAGCGCAATTGTAAACATGGGCTTATCTTGTATCACCAGAGACCACTGCTTCTATTAAGGTAATCTTGAAAATCGGTTTTATGTTTCTCACATCTTTACCGAGTATGTTCCAACTGTAATTCGTTGTTACCCGATCATTTGTAGGGTGGCAAGGAAATCCAAAAATATTCCAGAAAAATAGAAACACTGCAATAACAACATACGGTGTCACACCACGGAGAGTGCATTGCAAGCATTGTTTACTGTTTATACTGTCTTCTTAACACAAAATAAGCCCATGTACCATTATAACCGTTTGTAATTCGCCTTGTAATTTTGTGTAACTTCTGTCATGCAGATAATCTGAAGATGCCCTGCTAAAGGGCAAAATGCATCATTAACTAATAAAAAATTTGCAATCAAGATGGTTTGAAGGAATATTTATTCTAACTAATTGCTGTACACCATGGATTGGAAATCATTCTCTTCCTTTTTGTAATACCTGAGTTCAGTCACACATCCCAACTAAAATATTGATGTCACTCTGCTACTGTATTTGGATAATTACTTTAATTTTAGAAAATATCTTCCATTGTTTTTGGAAGTAATATATATAGTACATATGCATATGGTGTCTGTTCCGAAAGATCCTGCAGCTGTTGTTCTCGCATATTCACAGAATATATGACATAAACTGCAAATGGGCAAAGCTGAAAAGCTGGGTAAAACTGGGAATTTGTGTCTGATAGGAGGCATGCTTAGGTAGTTCTTGCAGGTGCAGTGATCACTGTCCCCCCAGTGCTGTAGTGGTCAGTGCAACTACCTAGAAAGCGGGAGACCCAGGTTCTAATCCCAGCTGGGCAGACATTTTCAGCTTTGCCCATTAGCAGTTGATGTCACATATACCGTGAATATGAATATATATTGTGTCTGTCGTCCCAAACTTAATACCATCCCTTTGACACTCAAGTACAGTAAAACTTCTGAGTAGTGGATACCATTGGAGAAAATAAAATTGTCCACTTTTAAGAAGTGTCCGCTGTTCAGAAAAAGATAAAATATAAAACAGTAAAGTACTGTTTATCCAAAATGATTGGGATGGCAGCCGGTTCAGATAACGAAAATCTCGGATAAACTGAAATCCCTTGTTTTCACGCATGAAATACACCGAATTGCGTTAATACCACGAAGTATTATCGTAAAATGTGTGAATGCCACGCCGCTTTTTGACCGATCCAGCCAGCCATCATTTCCAAAGAATTTTTGCACTGTTGCTTCAATCAACTCATAAAAAGTCATAGCTTTTTGACAAAGTAGAGGACCTGAAAGTGACATGTCTTTGGCTCTTATTTGTTCATGCCACAAAAATAAAGCCTCTTCGGACTGAGGATGTGAACTTTTTCTCATTGTTTTTCGTGATTTCATTGCCTGCCTGATCCTAGAATAAAACAAAATGTTTCAATTTCTGATTGATTTGTTTTCCAGTCTGTAATTGCACTCATACCGATGTTCACATCTGCAGCAACTTCTGCAGGTGGTAACCAGCATCAATTTCCTGCAAAGCACGAAGCTTTTATTACAATGAGATCACATTATTTTTTCCGTTCGCGCCTGTCGTCAGCATTTATTTTTTTATTTTATTTTATTTTGTCTCTTTTATCTCTGGACATTTTAATGCATGTAGTGCAACAGAACAGTGCTTCATCTGATGTACCGACAAGAGACGGAAAGTGTTGGTGCCCAACTCTCATTGTCGGTTTCGACAGGGCTGCGTCTGCGCTGATGGATCAATACTGTATGCTCGAATTGATGACACTCAGACTTTTGACACGAACGAGTGCATTGATTCTTTCATGCTGTCTATTATTTGGAAGTTTCGATTGTTGTTGCGGTAGATATTACAGTGTCCGTGTACGTTACTGAGAATGTCTGTTATTCGGAATAATTTGAGCTTAAGGAGTAACGTTGTTTTGGTGGGGAATTTTAAAATGTCTGCTATTGAGAGAAGTCCACTATCGGGAAGAGTCTGCTAAGAAAAGTTTCACTGTAGTTAACACACATTTAAATTTTTTTATCCATTATTAGATGTCTTCTTGCAGCCATATTTGATTTTGTGTTGATAACTAACACCACATGAACCACAGACATTGCCGATGTGGGTTAGCTCGTATGCCTCGATGATACAGTTAGCTGTACTGTAGGTGTAACACAGTGGAAGGGTATCTGTGGAGAGCCCAGTCAAGTGTGGTTCCTAAAGAGGGAATGCATGTGGCACGAAAGGCAATGTCTTCTTTATGAGTAGTGTACTCATCAGAGCTCAGTTACTTTTCTTGCATTCTGTGTTCCAGCTGTAAATATAGAGAATCTATTCACATGTCTAGTTTTTCACCATTATTATCTGTCCATTTCTTTTATTTTTTAGGTACTTTTTGTCTTTTTCCTTAACAAGGCCTATGTCCCAACCCTCCTGCCTTTTCATTTGAGCACATTCTATACAATAACATACCAACTGACTCACATTATGTTATGAAATCAATCTATATTATGCAATATAGGTATGTGCCAGGCTAAGAACTTTTTACCATTAAACTATGTATTTTTCTTGGCTTTCTCACTTTAGTACATGTCATAATATCTTAGGATTAACAGGGAGTTGTTATTGGTACAGAACTAAAACAAGAGTACTTGCCAAAAGACTCTGTGCCGAAATATAGTCACAGGAAGTTATAGACATCCAACAGTTCTCCCAAAATTTTATGGAACAATAGTATCTACTTTGAAACATTCTTATAGTATCCTGCCATTCACCTAAGCCACACAATATACTAATAAATCCCTTCTCTGACCATGCTTCCAATCCTTTGGGTCATTACCAATAGATAACATCAGTGAAACACTTGTTTTAATACACATTCACTACTGTCTACTTCAGCCAGGTGTCATTTAGCCAGTTATCTATTTGAATGGCCCTACAGCCTGTCAGCAAATTAAAGAGTGAGCATAGCTATTGATGAGATCTGTTCAAGAATAATGCTTTAAATACAATGAAACAAACCCTGAGACGGATTTTCATCTCAAATATGTCAGAGACATTATTGATAGAGCTGAAGCATTGAATTAAAATTTGTGGTGCGGCCGGGAATCGAACCCGGACCTCCATGCTTACTAGGCAGACATCTTAACCGTTAGACTAACACACCACTAACGATTAAGGCGCCTCGGAATAGTCTATGTACGATTTCCCTCCACAACACAAACTTTAATTCAGCTTCTTTGTTCCAAAGATAATTGCCACTACTGCCAAGGCTCTCCATGCAGCGGAATAGCACCTCAGCAATGGACATGGTGGAACAATCCTGTTGTGGTGATATAAATATCAATTAAATATAATGAAAGAATCCCTGAGACGGATTTTCATCTCAAATATGTCAGAGACATTATTGATAGAGCTGAAGCATTGAATTAAAATTTGTGGTGTGGCCGTCTCTGACATATTTGAGATGAAAATCCGTCTCAGGGATTCTTTCATTGTATTTAATTGATATTTATATCACCACAACAGGATTGTTCCACCATGTCCATTGCTGAGGTGCTATTCCGCTGCATGGAGAGCCTTGGCAGTAGTGGCAATTATCTTTGAAACAAAGAAGCTGAATTAAAGTTTGTGTTGTGGAGGGAAATCGTACATAGACTATTCCGAGGCGCCTTAATCGTTAGTGGTGTGTTAGTCTAACGGTTAAGATGTCTGCCTAGTAAGCATGGAGGTCCGGGTTCGATTCCCGGCCGCACCACAAATTTTAATTCAATGCTTCAGCTCTATCAATAATGTCTCTGACATATTTGAGATGAAAATCCGTCTCAGGGATTCTTTCATTGTATTTAATTGATATTTATATCACCACAACAGGATTGTTCCACCATGTCCATTGCTGAGGTGCTATTCCGCTGCATGGAGAGCCTTGGCAGTAGTGGCAATTATCTTTGGAACAAAGAAGCTGAATTAAAGTTTGTGTTGTGGAGGGAAATCGTACATAGACTATTCCGAGGCGCCTTAATCGTTAGTGGTGTGTTAGTCTAACGGTTAAGACGTCTGCCTAGTAAGCATGGAGGTCCGGGTTCGATTCCTGGCCGCACCACAAATTTTAATTCAATGCTTCAGCTCTATCAATAATGCTTTACTTGCCGTGACCAAAAATAATTTTTCAATTGATCTGTGTGACATGCTGTGATTTATTTTCTCTGTGGGTGTGCTTTTCTTGCATTTGCTACCTTAGTTATGAATTCTGCATTCTACATTATTATTATTATTATCATCTTAGCAATGTATTGTTTCTGATATAGAAGGTGACTTGCAAAAGGACATGCACAACAATGAAACAGTATGTACATTTTCTCTTATTATAATTAAAGAAAAAAAAATAGATTTTGTTTTAGGTTTAGTTGATAACTCTGTTTAAAAATCAGAATTATGTAATGTTGTTTTTGTTGTTTTCTATGTTTTTAATTATATGACTTGTGTAGAAATTGGAATGTTTACATTACAGATCACTCTGTCATACAGTCAGCAATAGAGCAAGCAAGGGTAAAATTTCTCATAACTCCTAAAGAGAAGGTTCCCAAACCGCCTCCCAAATCAGAAACTACTAAGGAAAGTAAAGATGATTTATGCAAGGAGTGTCCTACGGTTAATCAGAGTGTTAATGAACTGAACTCAATAAATGTTGGTGTCAAAGGACAAAAACTGATTTATGACAAGGTAACTTATAATTTGTATTTAAAACTAAACAATTTCCACTTATCTAACAATGGACAATCAAGGTTAGAATGTTGATGATAATGAGGATAGGTTGCAATTCAATGCAGAGATGATTGCTGAACTGCAGACAGCCACATAGAAAGACAATCACATTAACACATGACTGATGACTGCCATTTCTGACTGCTGCAACCCCTCCCCCTCCAAGAACTGTACCATGGGACACTGAAATGGCTTGACAGTTCAGATACAGATATTTTGGATGTTGATCTGAATGTAGGAAGGTAGACCATCCCATGGCACAACATGCAGCTGAGCATAGCTTGATTGCAGTGGCTGCTTCCATCTGAATCCTCTCCTTCCCCTCCCCCCTTCCCTCACTACCCCACAAATTCTGTACTGAAGAGGTGAGAGTTGTCCTTACACTACATTCTCCGGTACCGAAAGTAGCCAGGCTTTAACCTATGGAAACTATTGTACCCCCCCCCCTACCCCACCCCCACATCCCATACCAGCAGTTGCTACTCCTTCTATCACACATCTCTCCCAATTCCTGTCTGTGTTATTTTTTTCTCTTCAACTCCTCCACCTTTTGCTACGCCAACTGCATTTCTTAGCTGTCTCTCTTTCTGCCCCTCTAGTACATAGACCTTCCATAAGGCAGTATATCTATTCTCACCTTCACCCCACATCCTTGTTTTCTCCACTCCAAACTGAAGGGCATTAAGGTCGGGGCACACATATCCTGTCCTGTGTTGGACAGGTGACGTCCATGCTCCAGCCTGTCCTTCTAGCAGCTACACACAACCGGGACACGAGAGAGAGAGAGAGAGAGAGAGAGAGAGAGAGAGAGAGATGGTTCATACATGTGCATGTGTTAGTATTTGTCCTTTTTATGTGCTATCTGTGGCTTGAGTAAGTTGCAATTTATCCTCATTATATTTTTGAATTCCAATCTGGGCTTTCCACCTCAAATAATACAAACGAGAGAAAGAAAACCATAAGATTAAAATAGTGAAAACACACAAATCAGCGAAGGCCAAATACAAAAGCAAGATTATGCATGGAACAAATCATAAAATTATGAAAGTGGGACATCAAATGTCATCAACAAGCCAGAATTTGCATCTATGCTATATCTTACATGATTCAACTTCTGTAATTTATTCATTCATCCATTTTGTTACCTTTATAACGAATGTGCTTTCTTAAGTGTCTACATAAGAAAAATCATTCATAACATTTCTGATACAACCAGAAACATTTAAAAAAATGTATAATGTTTTCCACTCTTAACTGGTATGTGGTTTTGCAATTCATCTTTCTACATGTACTGTACAAATAAATAGTGTATTTCTGTAGGGGTGGATTTGTGTACCAGAATTAATTTCTTCATGCTAACTACTCATTTATCTTTATCATACTCCATATCTTACATAGTGGTTGCCATTAGACTTTAATGAGTAATGTATATGTTGCATTTGTAAAACATTAGTCTCATATTCTGGCAGAAACAGACATCAAATTCTGAACTACAGTCCTGATTGTTGGTCTTTCTACCATTTCACCAGAAACTCGACCACTTCTTCTCCTGCCTTTTCAGCCTGTCAGTCCAAAGCCATATCTAATGATCTCTGTGTTATTGAAACAATAAATTATAGATTTTTTATTATCTGTACTTCTGTGACAGTAAATAAAGTGATTAAACAAATATTATGTGGAGATTCAAATAGATTCTATTCTTTACACTGAGAAGATGTGACTTAATAATGGTTAATAAGGTAAAGCCATAATTTAAGATTTCTAAATTAACTAAAACATTCATAATGATAGCACCAAGAATGATAATACAGCAACTAAAGTACCGAATATGCATTCAGGAAAAATTAAGTGAAAATCATTGTCCCACCTTCCAGATTTATGTTGTCCATGAGTTCCCAAAATTAATTACTCATTTGGAGAGGACATGGCTCACTTCTTAACCTGCCCTTGTCTGGGGTTGTCATCAGTTAACAGGGCATTAAATCTTACTGTTCCTTTCTTCTAAAGGTATCAGTACATATTACAGAATGTACAATAGGCATCATTTGGTATATACTGACACATTACCTTTTTTCAGCAATGCAGTTAGTATGGTTGTTGGCTGCCTTTGTGTAATCATCAACAGTACTAAAGTAATTTTAAAATGTGGTACCTAATGTAACACAACAGTAGACAAAAGAGTTTTTTTGTCTTGTTTTGCAATTCTAGATATTATTAATTTTTGAACATACTACAATGTGCATTTGTTTTGAAGTTTAATATTCATCACTTGTAAATATGTGCTCATGGCCATTTTCAGAGAATTGGAAAGAAGTATGGCTTCAGCCCTAAATTCATTAGAATGAAAACTTTGCACCAGTTTTTATTTTATCTTATTGTTGGTTATGAAGGAGTCCTTGACTTAGATCAAGAAAAAGCGCTTACTGATTTAAAAGAGCAAGGTGCTGTTTTGACTGAAGAAGATGAATTAAATATGCCAAAAATTTATGTTCCCAAGCTTTGTTGGAAAATGTTTATTTCTCCATTGCCTGAGCACAGAGGTAAGTTTTAGTGATGAAATTTGCATGTATGATAGCCTATGTGCATACTAAATGCTATATATGAATTTTTGCATGTCAACTGTTTGTATTGCTGATTTACATTCCCTCTTTTTTTCTTTTACAGGTTGGCCAAAGGGCTGGGCTCTAATGTGTGACATACTGCTAAGACTACCTCTCTCCATTTTTGTGAAGGTTTTTAATGTATCATATGTAGTTCCTGACATGGAAAGTTATATGTCCCATCCACTACGTCGGCACTATTTAGTCAAACACTTGCCAGAAAATATGCGATATTGTTTAATTTCAAGAAGGAAATATATATTCAGTGTACATGAAGTAATGCAGCGCCTTTGTTTTATTGGATTGTTACGTTTTGGTCCACAACGCTTTAAGGAAAAAGATCAGGTATTGTTGAAGTTTTTACCTAATGTATCATTCCAGAGATATATTCTGTATGTTAGATAGTGCTGAGAATTAGTAGTTGCCAAGTGTGATGAAAACTGAAAGATGGCAGACCCTATGCTGGTCCACAAAAAAAATAAGTATATAAATTGTCAGATTTGTGTTGATGATTGCACTTCCTTTTAAAGTGGTAATTACTGAAATCTATTAGATGTTCCATATGAATATTATAGAGGAGAAATTCCTAGCAGGAAAAATATATATATAAAAATAGATGATTACTTATCAGGCGAAGGAGCACAGGAAGTGATAGTAGCACAAATAAATTAATAAATTAACACACACACACACACACACACACACACACACACACAAAACTCTAGCTTTCACAGCCTAGCTGCTTCTTCAGGCAGAAGGGAAGGAGAGAAAAAAAGAAATGATGAGGGTTCTAAGGGAGTGGGTAGGGAGTCATTCCAATCCCGGGACAGGAAAGACTTACCTTAGGGGAAAAAAAAGGAGGGTAAACAAATACACACCCACCCACACATATACACAAACACAAGCACACCTAGACATACAGTATGTCTTCCTAATGCCCACCTGTTGTCAACCTTCATTAGCTTTAAATTCCCGCCTACCATTCTACAACATCTTTGCCTCCAAACTCTGGACAGAGCCTCTGCCGTGACTGGCATCTCTGTGCAACTTTTTTGCATTTTGCAGATGTCTTCCTTGGTGTGTGTGCGCATGTATGTGGGTGTGGGTGTTTGTTTACCTATCCTTTTTCCCCAAAGGTAAGTCTTTCCTTTCCCCATATTGGAATGACTCCTCATCTGCTCCTTTAAACCCACATCTTTTCCTTTTCCCTCTCCATCCCTGATCTTTGCCTGAAGAAGCAACAAATGGTTGTGAAAGCTTGCATGTGTGTGTGTGTGTGTGTGTGTGTGTGTGTGTGTGTGTGTGTGTGTGTGTGTGTGTTATTTATGTTACTGTCACATACCTGTGCTCCTTCGCCTGGTAAGTGTAAGTGTAACTTTCTTTACGTTTTATAAATATTTTTCCAAACAGGATTGTGTCCCTCTATATTAACCAGAAAGGAAAGATCAAGCCGCTCTTCATCTCTTCTCTTCTCTTTACTGCTTGATCTTTCCTCTTTGGTTATATATATCCTCTTTGGCATGACTCAATACTACTACACAGTGCCTCTGACTTCCACAATCCTCTAATACCATCCTCATTACCTAGGTCGTGAATTACCTTTCCTTTCCTTGCCCATTCCTTTTTTCTTCTTTTTCTTCCTTCTCCCCACCTGAAGAAGGAACATAGTTCCGAAAGCTTGTTATTTTCCGCCTTTTTCTGTGTGTAACTATTGGCGGTACAGGAAAAATGTAAGTACTGGCCAGTCAATCTACCTCTTTTGAAAAATAATTTATCATCTCTGTGGAGAATTTCCATTATTAATTGAATAATTATGATACACACACAATTCTAGTATCTGAATATCTGTAGCCCGTAGATTTAGAAAATAACCACACATTTGTGCCCCTTCTACTTCTACATACATAGAGGGATTGAATACTTCATTCATCAAGACAAATGGGTTCCCTAGGGCTGACTCCATTTCACGTTGCTTCTACAAGCAACAGAATTGCAGTTGTAAGTAGATACGTGTTTTTTGGTATGTTTTTATAAGAACTGAAATCAGTTTGTATTCATAGTATCCAATTTTTAATCGTCTCATGATGATACCATCACTTCCCAGCTTCCTATTTTTTATGAATCCTGTGGAAATCAAGATGTTATTGACCAACAATCTTCAGTGCTTGATTGTTTCACATACTGTTTCGATGAAGAACTGGTGAGACTGAACAAACGAGAGACAAACTGCTACAGTAGAATGACATTAGAGATACTAAGTGCTACAGGAAAACTGAAGCCTCAGACAGTGTGGTGTAATTGGATGACAGTGAAACTTAGTAAACTGTATATAAGTTTTTTAGTATTATTTTGCATGTGTGCCTAGTCAAGAAATCAAGACTGTCTTACTACTGCTCAACAAATCCCATGTTTCAGTCCTCGTTTGCGACAAAGTGTCTGCCAAGAGATAGATTTTTGTCAATTCTACAAATGTTACATCTTGTAGATAAAGCAACATATATTCCTAAAATCCAGGTAGGTCACAATGCTATTCAAAGTTAAAACAAGACAGATTTGTGACCCCAAGTGGAAAGGCTTACAAGCCAGGAGAAAATATTACTATAGATGAAGGAATTTGCTCTTTTCGTGGTTGACTAAGTTTTAGAGTGTATATGAAGCACAGACATTGCCGAGGTGGTGTGGCTTGCGTGCCTCAAAGATACAGGTAGTCCTATCGTAGGTGCAACCCCAGCAGATGGGTATCTGTGGAGAGGCCAGACAAATGTGTGGTTCTTGAAGAGGGGCAGCAGCCATTCCAATAGTTAAAGGGGCAACAGTCGGGACAATTGACTGAGTTTGCCTTGTAACATCAGCTAACATGGCTTTGCGATGCATTACTTCAAATGGCTGAAAGCAAGGGAAAACTACAGTTGTTACTTTTCCCAAGGGGATGCAGCTCTACTGTATGAATATATGATGATGGCATCCTCTCTGGTAAAATATTCTGTAGGTAAAATAGTCCCCCATTTGGGTCTCCGGGTGGGGACTACTCAGGAGGATGTGTTCATCAGGAAAGACAACACTGGAATTCTATGGGTGGGAGCATGGAATGTTAGATCCCTTGATCAGGTAGGGAGGTTAGAAAATTTAAAAAGGGAAATTGATGGGTTGAATTTAGATATAGTGGGGATTAGTGAAGTTCGGTAGATATAGGTATTGGATTTCTGGTCAGGTGAATATAGGATTATAAACACAAAATCAGTTTGGGGTGTTACAGGAGTAGGTCTGAAATGAGTAAGGAAATAAGAATGTGGGTAAACTACTATGAGCAGTGCAGTGATCACATTATCATAGTCAAGATAGATACAAAGCCAACACTGACCACAGGAGTACAGGTTTATATGCCAACTAGCTGTGCCAATGATGAGGAGATCAAAGAAATGTATGAGGAGGTAAAGTAAATTATTCAGACAATTAAGGGAGAGGAAAACTTAATGGTTATAGGAAACTGGAAATCAAATACTAAATTTAATCAATGAAAGGAGAAAACATAAAAATGCAATAAATGAAACAGGAAAAATGGAGTACAGATGACTAAGAAATGAGATTAACAGGAACTGTAAAATGGCTAGAAGGCAAATGCAAGTCTATAGAAGAAGGTATAAATAGGGGAAAAAATAGATAACACCTACAGGAAAATAAGAGAGATATTTGGAGACAGGAAAAACAGTTCTCAGCAAAGTAGGGAGAGCTGAGAGATGGAAAGAATATTTACAGGGGTGCTACAAAGGAAATGAACATAGAGATAATGTTATAGGAGGGGAAGAAAAAGATGAAATAGGAGGTACTATACTAAGAGATGAATTTGACAGAGCACAGAAAGACCTAAGTTGAAACAAGGCCCCTGGAGTAGATGACGTTCCCTTGGAGCTACTGAAGTCTCTGGGAAAGCCAGCCATGACAAAACTGTTTCACCTGGTGTGTAAGATGTATGAGACAGGCGAAATACCCTCAGACTTTAAGAAAAACGTAATAATTCCCATTCCAAAGAAAGCACGCGCAGACAGGTGTGAAAATTAGTCATTATGTCAAAATTTTAACAGGAATTATTTAAAGAAGGATGGAAATACTGATAGATGCTGTCTTTGAGGAAGGTAAGTTCAGATTCAGGAGAAATTTAGCAATACGAGATGCAACACTCGCCTTATGACTTATCTTAGAAGATAGATTAAGAAAAGGTATACCTACCTTTCTAGATTTTGTAGATTTGGAAAAAGCTTTTGACAATGTTGATTGGAATAACTCTTTCAAATTCTGAAGTCAGCAGGGGTAAAATACAGGGTAAGGAGGGCTATTTACAACTTGTACAAAAGCCAAACCACAGTTATTAGAGTCGAAGGACATGAAAGTGAAGTATCAATTGGGAAGTGAGTAAGACAGAGTTGTAGACTTTCTCGGATGTTGTTCATTTTGTACATTGAGCAAGCTGTAAAAGAAAGCAAGGAGAAATTTGCAGAAGGAATTTCAGGGTTAAAAAATGAAAACATTGCATTTTGCCGATTACCTTTGTAATTCTGTCAGAGACTGGAAAGGACCTGAAAGAGCAGTTGAATGGATTGGATGGTGTGTTGAAAGGTGCGTATAAGATGAACATTAACAAGAACAAAACAAGCATAATAGAGTGCAGTCTAAGAAAATTAGGTGATGCTGAAGAAATTAGATTAGGTAACGGAAACAATAAAGGTGGTAGATGAGTATTGCTACTTGGGTGGTAAAATAACACATGATGGTTGCAGTACTGAGGATATAAAATTCAGAATGCCAGTGGGAAGAAAAAGTGTATTTGGAAAAAGAAATTTGTTAATATTGAATATTAATTTAAGCCTAAGGCATTTGTGTGGAGTGTTGCCTTGTATGGGAATAAAACTTGGATCATACACAATGCAGGCAGGAAGAGTGTGGTGCTACAGAAGAATGCTGAAGATTAGGTGGGTGGATAGTGTAACTAAAGAAGAGGCACTGAAAAGAATTGGGAAGAAAAGGAGTTTTTGGCATACCTTGACTTAAAATATAGATTGATTGGTAGGACACATTCTTAGACATAAAGGAATCTTGAATTTAGCATTGGAGGGAAGTGTGTGGGGTAAAAATTGCAGAGGAGGACCTAGAGAGAAATACAGTAAACAGATTCAAATGCATGTGGATTGCCATTCTTATGAGGAAATGAAGGGGCTTGCTTGGGATAGAGTAGGGTGGAGAGCTGCATAGAACCAGTCTCCGGACTGAAGACCACGACAACATGAAAAATAAGCTTAATAAATATGGCATAAATTTTTTTTATGGTACGTGAAATTTATTCTGGAAAACAGTCAAATGCTGATAACAGTATTTTACACATTATAGACACTGTGTCATTTGTTTTATAATAAAGGTCACACATTATACATGGACCAATTTTACACCAGCCCTTATTTACTGGATTATTTTTGGTTGAAAAGAACTAAGACAATTGGTACTGTGGAGGAAAATAGGAAAAGACTGCCAAGAGATCTTGTTGGCCAGAAATTGAAAATAAATGAACTTTCATTTCACAGATGAGATCAATTTTTGTCTGTAAAATGGAAGGAAAACAGAGACATTTGTCTTTTGTCGACCAAGCATAAAATGATGGCAACATATGTCAGTCTAAAATCTAATTGTGGAATGGTGGACAAAATGAAGCCAGACTGTGTTTTGGACTACAATAGTAAAAAAAACTGGCGTAGATCATTGTGACCAGCTAATGACATACTATCCTTTTGAATGAAAACAAATAAAGTGTCGGAAAAAGGTTTCTTTCACATTTTCATGATCACGACTGTAAATTCATACATTTTGTACAAAAAGTCATGAAATACAAGCAAACATCTGGTTGAATACATTACAGAGTTAGCAGAGAACTTGGTTCACAAAGGTGGCCTCAAAGAATCGTGCACTTCTCAGAATAGTTCACCCATCAACAGACTAAGCAGAAAATATTTTCTAAAATTAATTCCACCCACAAAATTGTCTAAGTGGCCTCAGAGAAAGTGCAATGTATGTGCAGAAACAAGAAAGGGCATATCTGGTAAAGTCTCTAGGAAAGAAACGCAATGTTATTGTGAAACCTGTGACGTAGGGCTTTGTTTTCCAAAATATTTCATACAAAAGCCAATGTAATTGTGTGATCATGAAAAAATAAAAGTTCATATTTCAACAGTTTCATTTAAAACTAACAGATTCAATCCTATGTTCCTTCAAGGTCCCTAAAAAAAATTTTTATTGTAAAAACAGCACACTCTCATTTTAACATACAACTCTTGACACTAACATAAATATTTATTTCTTTGTTTTACTCTGAAGGGAAAGAATGTCTTTTTTTAAATGTAAAAGATCAATTTATTTTTTTGTGGTATACAATCTGCTGTAGAAAATTCAGAAAAATTGTGAAATCGCTAAATACCAGCTGGTTAAGTGTCAACAATCGTGCTCAGTCCACAAAATGTTAACATTAACTATGATAAAAATTAGTATCTGTGTTACAGAGAGGGGAAAAAACACAAGACTTTGTCACGTCTCCTACCATGCACTCACAAATCTGAGTTATTTGTCACAAGGCTGCCTTACTGTACGACACAGACTTGTTCCAAGAAAATTATATACAAACACCTTGAAACTAAATGAGATCACTTGCAGAAAATGGTTGAATGAGATAACATTGATATATTAGCCATGAGATCTGTATTATGAGAACAGGATCAGGCCTGGTTAACAAAGCTTACCTAGTTACAATTTATGAAGTCACAGTGGTGCTTGATCATCATGTAAGTGATGTAATTGCTCAGTAGAACCCGCATGTCTGCTGTAAGCAATTCTTACTACTAACTTAAAAATTTATGCCATAAAACATTGACTGCCATGATGAAGTTTTGACCATGCGTTCCCATGCCACACTGAATTCATGAATATTACTTTTGAGGCTAAATTTCTGTTTTGTATCAGGTGTCTTCTTTTGAACATATGTAACTAATTTGCTTGATAATACACTTTATCCATTCAGCTTTCTCGGTCTTATGGATAATGCTCTCTTAAGAACTCATCTTCCTTAACAGCACAAACTTTAATTCTGTCTTGAAGTTTCCCTACATAATACTGATCAATGTACCTAGGGCATAGGTGATATAAATATCAAAACACAATTCAATTGTCTCATTATATCAAAGATATTTGTATCGCCTATGCCTGAGGTTCAAGGCAGGATTGTTCCCATTAGTGTTTATTGCTATTCCCATATTCAACATTCACATTTCTGAAAACCGTCTACAAATATTGAACAGTAGCACACTGTACAAATACATGTACAAAAACCTTACAACATTTGTTTTTGCATATTTCAAGGAATGAGAAATGGGTAAAATGTGTTTGAAACTCACTTTCACAAACTGAAATTAAATAGTGGTCACTTCATTTATTTTTGTGAGGATAATTTTGATGTAAGTAAACAATTTGTGCAATAATTATCACACTATTAGTTCACTATAAAGTACACTCTGCAAGTATAGAGGTGGGAAGTATTATTCTGTACAGTTAGTGGGCTGACCTTTATGTTGCAAAACATCTGTTTCTGGTATGATGTGGCAACAATTTATGTTTAATGTCATTCAGTAATTTACTTGGTGAAAGTAGAAACTTTATGTTGGTTGTCAGTTTTAATTGTTTCAATATATTATGAGAAATCAATGATTTGTGTCTCAAAGACTCTTTTTAAGTGCACCTGATAAATGAAATTATTTTTAATAAAATTTGAAATTATTACTAATTCAATTTTATTTTACATTATCACAGTCTTCTATAACTTCTATTTAAAAGTGAAATGCGTTTGGTAGAAAAACGAAGGCATCAACTTTCAGAAGGTTTTCACAAAATTCTTTACCATTCTTACAAAGTAGTTGCAAATGCACTTTCCATTACAAAAAAAAAATGTGCAGAAAAAGTGATGAAAAATATAGTAACTTTCACTGAGACTGTTATAACACACATACAGCTATATACAGCTATGTCTTCCTCATACCATGTGATGGCACCAGAGCTTCAACCAATGACAGGGAATTTTCGATCATGTGACCCACTCTTCAAAATTAATTATTTTTAAGCTTTAATTTCAGAAAAATAAGAGTTGTTTTGTATGACTAATTAACTTCAAATAACTGCCACAAATGAAAGAACCAGGATATGGCAGATATTAACGCCACAACTTGTGGAGCACCACTATTACTTTAATTGTATAGTACTATAATTCCTTACACTTTTCATTGCCTCTCATTGTTACGTAAAAGTGACATGGTATTGGCAACACAAAATCTGGTGCATTGCCTTCCTGTGAGCAATACTGAAAAATCACCAGCGTCGCTGCTGTATCTATTCTAGACTTTAGCCAAATAACTGTGCTGACACATGAGCTGAAAATTCTTGAGAAGATCGTAGAGTGAAGATTGAGAACAATCATAGTACAACAGCTGTAAGCTTATTAATTTGACTTCAAAAATAGCAAATAACAGTGCATGTAATTTTCAGTACCCTCGAGTTAATAAAAGGATATATGTGTAGAAATGCAAGAATGTTTTAATAGTTTTTTAGGTGTAAAAAAGACATGAGAATGTCACAGTAATCTGGGAGTGCCTTAGGAAAATGACTATAACTGAAGAATTGGCCAGGAACATATAGATGCTGCACTGATATTAGAAAAGTTGTGTACGAGATGGTGAGGAACAATCCTTATGGTTTTGACCAAGAGTGTTGTTCAACAAGGTTGTGCACTTCCTTCACTGATGTTCATCAACTGTTATTAATGATGTAACAAAGAATATCAAGAAAAGTTTTGGTGAATTCAATGATGTTGGTTTTGCTGACGAAATCATGATTTGGGATGAAATAAAAGAGGAAGTTTAGACTATACATGTACATCCCTGCTCCAGTACAACAACCTCCACATCAGTAAGAAAAGTTTGTGGTGACAGCAATCAACAGAGATTGGCATTTTGCAAGTGTGAACTAATAGACCACCAGCTAGAGTCTGTAGATAGTGTTCCTGACCTCGAAAGTAGAATTTCAGTGGGATTACAGACCATCTTCAGTAACTAAAATTAGCACGATTGTCGTGATTCCTGTCTCTGTGCATAATTTTCATTCCAAATGACTAGCATGTACCAAATTGTGCTATTTAATCAACCTTCTGATGCCTATCATGTTTTTAAAATTGGGATTATAATACATAACATTCAACTTCTTATATGTGTGATACATATTTCATAAATTCAGAATTAAGTCCCCAAGTGCTTATATAACTGTACAATTATTGCCTTTTAAAGGTGATAGATAAAGTGCTACTGGGGCTTACATTAAGGTCTTTATTGCTTTCTTTTCTTTCCCAGGAACAAATCATACATTATTAATAGTTCAGAAGCTTGTCTGCTACTGATATACAACTCATATTTATATTCTAATAACTTTTATCACCACCTAATGTGTTCCTTCTATATTTTCTGAGATCTCCTGTTAGTATATGTGAGGTATTCTAATGTTAGCAATGTTGTTTTTTATTGGTTTTATAATTATGTAGGTTCATGCATATCTGTAACAGAATGCTATTTCTTGCATAAGAATGGTTATCATTTCCTGTTTTGACAAGACAAATGTTGTTTATTCGATTGCTGATGGAAAGTCTCCACAGAGATGCTAAAATATCCTTCAAAAGAGATAAACTGGCTGGCCAGTATTACCTTAGTTCTGTACAAGCTGATAATCACACAAAAAATAAACAAAAACGGAGAGAAAAGGGTTGGTTAAGCTTTCAGAACTGTGTTTCTTCATCAGGTAGGAAAAGAGGGAAGAAAATGGGAACAGAGAACAGAAGGGAAGGGTTATTCATGACAGGTCTTGAGGTGATACATAGAAATCAGAGATGCTGTATGTCAAATATTGAGCCATGCCAATAGCAAACCGAAGAGGATAGATCAAGCAGTAAAGAGAAGTGAAGTGAACCGAATAATGCTAAGTGGGGGATGGTGGAGGAGGTTTTTAATAGGGTTGTGTCCCAGTGGTTCGGCCGAATCCAGATTCGCCGAATCTAGCACACTGGCTTCGGATTCGAGATTCGATGCATAATGGCCGAATACTACCGAATCCCGAATCCAAAGTTTATATGGAAACCTTCAGTTACAAATTTTGTAGTTAACTTTGCATAACAATGCGCTTTCATTTGCGTTATTTACATTATTGTTTCATAGATCCGCTGAAAGACGTGACGACGTAAAACGGGGTTAAATCGAGTACAAAACGAACGAAGTTCTGAATGGCACTAGGAGCCGCCACAAGTTAGTTTTCCATCTCGTCGAAGCAGTGCTACACACACCCCGTTTACATGGGCTCCCAAAACCGTATTTCGTAAACCAATTTCCCAATTCCGCTTTTGGTTGGTCATGTGAATACTGCAAAAGCAAAAAACAGTTTACGAAAATCGGTTTTCGTCTTCCGGAAGATGTGTTACATGTAAAAGTAGTGAGTGGCTTGCTACGTAGGCGCAAATGTAAATACTGGCGCTAAAACTTTTGCACTCGTAAAAATTAAAAAAAAAGAAGTCGAGTCTAATTTCCACTTTATTTTTGACTATTGAATTTTAAAACACCATTCAACAAAGGAAATAGAACTTTTGTATTGCTCAACTTCAAATGTAGCAGGTCACGTTGGTAACAGGTAATTTCCTAGGAACCGTATACATCGAATGAAATGGCAATACAATCGATATATATCAGACATTCAACTCTCGCTCCGCTAGCAGTAGCAAGGAACTTTATTTTTTTCGCTTTAAAATAATGTCGATGTTTTGACATGTTTCAGTTCCCAGCACTTTACTACATTAAGTTAGCCCAAAACATACATTGTAAAGTTGATTTTGGCAATCAATAACATTTAGCGTTGTTGTTTCTTCAATTACAGTATTATAATATGACTTTCTACATAACACGTCGCCACTCATAACCTCACTTTCAACATGGAGTACTGGAAAAAGCGCATTGACGTGACAGACAGTGTGAATACAACTTGATGTGACGGATCCATGACGTAACGGACAGTGTGAATCGGTCTTAATCCGTTGTCAATGGACTTTTCAGTCAAAGCTATGGTCGTTAGACTATAGGTACCAGTATTCGAACAAGCGAATGTTATGATTTTTACGAATATGTCATGATTTTAAAGGATGTGGCTAGGCAGGAACCTAAGAGTACAACTTGTTCACTCACAAGTTATGTTGCACTCTTAGGTTCCTGACTAAACACATCCTTTAAAATCATGACATATTCGTAAAAATCATAACATTCGCTTCTTCGATACGTATCGTACAGACCTATCGTTTCTATATGAAACACTATCCGATATATATCGATCGCACTGCCGCTTCATTTGGTGTACACGGCTCCTAGGACATCACCTACGATTCTTGCATGAGTTGTCTCATTCTAATTTTGCATATTCTTTTGTCGAATTTTGTGAAGTGCTGGGGTATGTGAACCTTAGAGAAACACTAGGATTTCAAGAAGAAAGTTATTTACTACCGTATGTGGAAAAAAAAAAGTTCTAATCGTGTGCCATTCAGGCGGGATAACATCAATTCAACAAACATCTGATGTCTGTTTCAATAAATCCGGTTAAATTGTATGATGCTTCTCGCCGGGCTGCAGTGGTTATGTTGGCACCAGTGGTAATGACGGCAACTCAGATGACCAATAAATGTTTTTTCGTGACAACTTCAATTGAAACAAGAATTTTTTTTTTTTTCTGAATGGACAAGGGTACATACAAGAACATGTCAACCATAGAGCAGGTACAGTATTAATTTCACTGCAAGTGAAACGAACAGCAATAACACTTTGTACCTCTTGCAAAATATTAACGCAATTCTACACTTCATTCGGTAAAATGTTACGACGCTTCTCGCCGGGCTCCAGTTCTTCTGTTGGCAACAGATGAACAATGAAGTGTAGAATTGCTTTAATATTTTTCACAAGGTACAGAGTAAGTGTTATTGCTGCTCGTTTTACTCGCAGCTAAATTAATACTGTACCTGCTCTATGGTTGACATGTTCTTGTATGGACCCTTGCCCGTTCAGAAAATAATAATTTTTGTTTTAACTGAAGTTGCCACGAAAAAACATTTATTGGTCATCTGAGTTGCCATCATTACCATTGGTGCCAACATAACAACTGCAGCCTGGCGAGAAGCGTCGTACAATTTAACCAACAAAATAAATTAGCTTTGGATGTATAATAGATTTTATAATGGCTTATATAAGTGACCATAAAATCATAAAATATTTACACATCCTATTTTTTAAGAACCTATTTTTCAAACTTCCAAAATATCTACTCACATTTTCAGGTTTTATTTTTGATTCTTCACCTTTGAAAAAGGAAAAAAAAAAGTAATTCTTTCTTTTGTAAGACTTCATTATGCAATTATTTTTTATTTCATCAAAATGAATTCTTTTAAGCGGATAAGGGGGTATTAAAAAATTCTTAAAATTTAAAATAAAAACCCAAATGAAATTTTAATTTCTTAAATTTTACTGTAACATTGTCATTTGAGATCCATCACAGAAGGCTTTATCTTCATCACTGGCTGTGATAGGGTAGTAATTCTTCTTAAATACATATACTTGAGTTGACAGATTATTTGGGTTCGAGATTCAATTCGGGTTCGAGATTCGGCACATGTTATATTTAAGATTCGGTATTCGGATTCGATTTGGTAAAATTGGGATTCGACCCATCCCTAGTTTTTAATTAAAAGGGAAATATTTATTAAAAAAAAAGACTCCCCCCCCCCACACACACATACACAGAGTACATATGGGGTGGCAGGGAAGGGGGTGAGAAATGAGTAGTGAATAAGTGAGTTGAGTATGAAGAACGGGCAGAGGTTAGTGTAGATTTAAACCAGGAAGATGACAGGAAGAGACGATATGTTGGAGAGCAAGTTTCCATCATCATAGCTCTGAGGGACTAGTGCTAGGTGGTAGTATCCAGATGGCGCTTGTGGTTTACATGTGCCAAGGTCCCTGGAGTTATGTTGGAGGGCATGCTCTGCCACAGGGTATTGGGTGTTCCCCAAGGGAACAGTCCGTCTGTGACTGTTCATGCGTTCAACCAATTTGTTGGTGGTCATACCAACATAATAAGGCTGTTTTTGGATGTTGTAAGGTTTGATGAGAATGTTGCGAAGGTTGGGAGGACAGTGGAAGGCTGCTCTGGGTGGTGTGGGAAGGACAATCTCATTTCAGACCATGACTTGAGAAAGTCGTACACCTGAAAGAGTAATTTGTTGAGGCATTCCAGGCTGGGATGGTACTGGGTTTCTAAGGGAATGGTACTGGATTGTCTGGGGTTAGAAACATAGTTGTTGGAAGGGGAGGAATGGACTGCTAGGGAGATCTGCTTGTGGACAAGGTCAGTAGAGTAATTGCAAGAGAGGAAAGCATTGGACAGGTTGTTGTTGTAGGTGGCGAAGTATTTGACGTTGGAGCAGATTCGTTTGCAACAGATACCTAGGCTGTAGAGAAGGGGTCATTTGATATGGAAAGGATGGCAGCTATCAAAGTGGAGGTACTACTGTGTGTTTAATATGAACTGAGGTGTGGATGTGGGACTCAAAAAGGTAAACATCTGGTTGCTGTTATTTTCTGACTTCTATAAACATCGACATCAAGGATGGTGGCTTGAGTTCTTAGCATTGTTTATACTGTACAGTGTTTGTATCAGAACTCAATGAAATCTGGAGGAAAAGTATGGTATTCGTTCTTGTTTTTGAAATTCATGAAGCTGTTATACATCATTTATGAAGCATTTAGCATCACTGGAATATTGATTTTACTTATAATGTTTCTGTTTTTGAATATTATGAATAACAGCAATCTTACAAGTAATTATTAATTCAAATAATAAGGCAGTCTAGATTGCAATTTCTTTTATTTCACTGGTAACCAGTTTCAGTCACTTACATGACCATCATCAGACCACAACTGTAATGATGCATTATATATTTTTAGAGGGATAAATTATTTCTAAATTGAGTATTTAAAATAAGAATAAAATATACCTGTAATGTTGGCTCCAGCTGAAAACAACCAGTGTCGAACATTTCTGGTATATTTTATTCTTATTTTAAATACTCAGTTTAGAAATAATTTACCCTTCTAAAAATATATTATGTATCACTACAGTTGTGGTCTGATGATGGTCATGTAAGTGACTGAAACTGGTTACCAGTGAAATAAAAGAAACTGCGATCTAGACTGACTTGTTGTTTGAATTAATAATAATGTTTCTACCTCTGTTTACTGCAATCTTATAGTTTGTCTCTGCTTTTCCATGTCTTTGTCTGTGAAAGGATAACTCACAAATACAGTAAATTTACATATAATTGTTTCCAGGTTTTCGTGTACCTTAATAGAAGAACACATCTTCTAGACACAACAACATCAAAACCTGGTTACCACCAAGTTTCAGATAATATTATTTATGAGGAACATAAATATTATTTTAGTGACATGGTTGATGTAGACAAATATTGGTATGATTTGTGGAACATCTGCCTCCATACAAATTTGGGTGAGTAATTTTAAATATATAAGTACACTCAGGATTCACTAAATTATACACTTTATGTATTAGTTGCAAGGAAATAATAATGATAATACCATGACATGTTGGAGTTTCTCCTCTTTGATGAGGAAAGCAAAGATATTATAGAAAAATGGGTCACCAGAAGTACTTCTCTCATGTAAATAATCTGAAGATTAGCTTTACCCTGGTTCAAAGTACCAGTAGTGAAGATGATTTTTGCTGGGACTACTTTTTTTTAAAATTGTATAGTGAGGACAGTTTACTACTCACCGCAAAGACGTGGCGACGAGCTGCGACAGGCACATACAAAAGACACACACATACAACACATTCAGCTATCGGCCATGGCCTTCTTCAGAAATAGAGCACTCACGCAATCACACAGGCACACAACACAGTCATACAACCATCACCTCCGACTGCCACACTTCGAATCACGCTCTGCAGCGAATCAGGGACGGGAGGGGAGGGGAGGGGGAGGGGATAGAAAGGTTACGTCACGGTGGTGGGGATGTGTTAGATGGGAATAACGAGATGCAGCTTAGGAATGGAGTGGGGAGGCGGGTGAGGGGAGAAAATAAAATAAAATAAAATAAAGTAAAGTAAAATAAAGTAAAATAATTCATGTACACTGCAAGTGCACAAGACCACACACACACACACACACACACACACACACACACACACACACACACACACACATATACACACATACATATATATATATATATATATATATATATATATATATATATATATATATATATATATACACACACACACACACACACATATATACAAACACACGATCACACATTCACACACCACTCAAAATAGGTGAGGTTTGGGATAGAGAGGTAGGAACTGTAAGGTATGGAATATATATATATATAGGGAAGTTATCGTAGGTTGAGGCCTGGTTGATTTCGGGATCGGAGAATGTATTGTAGGGATAACTCCCATCTGTGCAGTTCAGAAAAGCTGGTGGTGGATG